>JAULAV010003097.1:0-25000 GCA_030789695.1 Scilla litardierei | reverse complement strand
AAATTCCAGGAGTTCCTGAAAAATACGAGAAGCAAAAATTAGTTCATAAAAACCACATTTTATGTATAAACTAGAGATAGGCTTTAATAATCCAAGATATCACAAATACGCTAGTATCAAGCCAAAATTAACATGATATACACATAAAATGCCCAGAAATAGTGGGGAAAATATGCAATTTATATCCCGAATCACACCCACCAACTAGCTTTTTGCTAGTCCCTAGCAAAATACGCGATAAATTCGGATTAAATTGAAAAATATGCACCAACTCAAGATATTCTCATGGCATACCCCAAAATGATATTTCCAAATGATTTCAAAACCAATATACCTAATGTATGAAAGTAAACAATAAATGACATTCTCTTCAATCCAATTCCAAGAAAGGTAAGGAAATAAGCCCGTATCACATATATCGGGATATATCACGATGTCAAATTTTCAAATTTTCATGAAAATGGCCAAAACCAAAAGAAATTCCTTCTAAGTGGTGGGAGATGAGATTGCATCACTCATGTTGCTTATTTCTTCATATATACTTTCATTTTTTCTTTTTTTTCTTTTTTTTCTTTTTTTTTAAATTTTTTTTGTTTTTGAAGTTTATGTTTTGCATTCACGCGATAACGCCATAAATGCAAACACCGGCACATTTGCATACACGCGATGACGCTATATATGCAAATGGATGGAATGATCTCCTAAATCTCATTTTTGGCATCCTCCCCAATGTTTCATGGGGCACCGACTACTCAATTCGATTAGAAAGAAACATTCACTTATACTAACTTTCTTTTCTCATTCCAACATGAATTAGCAACTCATCCACCCACTCTTAAGAGGAAAACAAAGCATGCACAATTAGCCAAATTCAATCCAATTAAAAACTACACCATTCATCCCAACATGCAATCACTTACACCAAACTTTTCTCAAATTATTTCAAAGAGATATCACGACGTACAATGTAGTTTCATACATGGCATATTAGCATTTGAATCCAAATTGGAAAAGAAATGAAACATGCCAATCCAACATCAAGAAATCGATACCAAAATAATAATCCAAAAAAATAGCATGGCCTGAAAGTATGTAGGGACTACATAAAGCAAGCGACGTTAGGACGAGGAGGCCAAAATATGATATGCAATGAAATTCATGGAATGAGGCAAAACATGGAGAAATCTCAAAAAAAAATTTAGGCCAAAATCCTAACAATCTAAAGATTCTAACACTCTCCCCCAACTTAAAATAAGCATTGTCCTCAATGATGGAAGAGTATCAGATCTTGGCAAAAGATCCTAGAAAAGAGAAAAAAACGAAAGCAAACATGCAAAAGCAAACTAACTAATTTTTTATTTATTTACACTACTTAAAGGAAAGAGTACACCTTAGCAAAAGGCGGATCCAAAATGTACAATGGTGATGGCAATTGCTCGATCATATCCTTACGCTCCTCCGCGAGCGTCCTCAGAGCTAGGCCTCCACCGGCCTCCTTGGATTCCAGCAATGCAACTCTAAGCATCTCCTTTGGATAATATGGATCATGTGGGAGACGAGCTGCATCAATCCAAGTCATGTCCTCATGCCCTGCAACAAAAGCATTCCAAAATGGGTCGTCAGAAAAAGAATTTAAGTGTAAACGACGACAATCTGAATCAAAAATATGCGGAAGTGCAAATTGGGATTCAGAAATGCAAGGCATGATATGGTGGAAACTTCCCTAAAATGTGATGCTAGGCTCGGGATGATGCACGGCCTCAGGAGGAGGTGGAAGTGGCTGCAGAGAGAAAACTAGAGTAGGAGGGAGCTCGGGCTCAATATATACAATCTCGCAATCCCCGTCGCTATCCTCTTCCTCGACATCAATATCAACATTAACGATCTCTGCGGCACTCCCTACAATGGGTAACTACTTCTGACAAACCTCCTCGATGACTGGCAAGTGCGCATCCTGAGGCGAGGGAAGTGACATATGTGACATGACTGGAGGTAGGCTCGTCTCAGGCAAATCCAAGCACGCATCACCCTCGTCATCCCAGAAATAGTTCATCTCAGTCGTCCTCCAAAAGTACTCAACCGCCTCGACCTGTGAAGCTAACTCTGAAGTGGACTGTGGCTCAGGCTCCATGGTGTCCTCAATCTGCTCCAGGCAATCATGCACATCCTCTTTATCCTCAACCTCAAAGTGAAAATGCATCGTGTCACCGTCGTGGTCGACAAGCACTCTATCATCCGTCTCCTCCGACTCCTCAAAATATATATGCTCAAACTCCTCTACTTGGCCCCAATGCACCCTCTTCACAGGTTTCTCTTGGTAATCCATAGGGTCGCACTGGAATGAGCCCTCAGCTGGCTCCTTGGGCTGGTACTGGACCTGCTGCTCTGCATCCTGAAGTAGAAACTGTGACTGACCATCATCCTCATATCCAAGTGACGGCTCTCCAGATGGCGCAGTCTGCTCCCACTCTGCAAGGTCCCTCAGGTAACACCAGGAATCCTCAGTCGAATAATCAAAGAACTCTCCACCGCAGCTCATCTGCACCAAATCTCGCCCAGATGGCGATAACCCTGTGTAGAAGATCTGCAGAAGATGATCCTTGTGAAAGCTCTGGTGTGGGCACGCAAGCACCAAATCTGTAAACCTCTGCCAAGCCTGATGGTAGGCCTCCCACTCAGCCTGGATAAAGCTCGCTATATACTGCTCCATGGCCTGCCGCCCCTGTACCTGCTCCAAAAAGATAGGCAAAAACACTCGGAGAAATTCAGCCTGAAACGACAACCAAGTAAAATGTGAGTCGAGAGACAATGAATCAAACCACAATCTAACATCATCAAGTAAAGAAGAGGGAAAGAATCTAAAATATATGTAATCATCATCAATATTCCCACCAAGACATGAATGCATCCACTCTTCAAATTTCTTAATATGTAAATGAGGGTTCTCCCACTCCGTGCCATGAAAGTATGGCGGGAGTGTGATATCCTCCAAATCAATGTCCGAAAAATCTGAAGATGATGCCATATTTTTTTTAAAAAAAATTTCCTAGAAAATGAAAATAAACAATCAAAAAGACTCAATAAGTGAAAAATAAATAAATAGAAAGACACACACTAAGAGATAGAAGTATCACACTAAATCTTTCAAAATCAATCAAAAAATACTAATAATAGAAACCGTTGTCCCCGGCAATGGCGCCAATTGGTTGACTCGGAAAACGCGCAAGTACACGCCTTCCACTTCCAAGCGTAGGAGTGTCAATGCAATATAAAAATTACCGGTGAGTACCGGGTCGGATCACAGGGACAAGTCGTTCTATATTCACAAGTTTGATCGATAAAGAAAAATAGAGCGTGAAACAACCACCTCAACTAACGGTGGATGAGTGGGAAAACAGTGTGGTGAAATCTAAAATCCTAACCTAAGCACTAGGGGTGGAGAGCCGAATCGACAAGCAACGAGGAGGACTCATGTGGTGTGCATGTGAATGAGGCCGTGGGCGTGGGAATTCATCCCAAATATAACTCAATTGATCTCCCAGCTAAGGGAGCTCAATCGAAAAATACGGCATTTCATCGAACATGTGGGGTGCAATAAGTAATGAATGAAACTCAAGAGTAATCAATAAGCACATTAGAGAGGGTCCGCTAGGATAATCCTCTTGGATTTCCCCTTAGGGTTCCAATAAACAAATTTCTAGGGTTTCATCCACCAATTTAGAAAATAAAATGTGCTAGAGATAAAATCACAACCCAAGCAACCAACAATCACCAAACACAATTACACAAGAGAGATTTAGACATTCATAATGAAAAAGGAGACGTTTTTACTCAAAATCAATCATCCAATTACAATACAAAACCCTAAATCAAAACACAAGAAGTTGGAGAAATTTCACCCAAGTGTCACTCCAAGATGGAAATCCTCCTCTCCCCATATGCTCCTCCAAGCTCCAAGCTTCATCATCCTCCCCCCATGGCCTCCAAGCTCTCTAATTTCAGTTAAAAATAAGAACTAGGGCTGAAAAAACCCCCAAATTCGCAATATAACTCAAGCACAGCTTATCGGGTTTGTTTTTAAGTCAAACGGGTCGGATTCTGGCCCAAACCCGCAAACAATGCCAAAATCTGTAGAAATTTTCAGCACCGTCACTCTGTCTTGCGAAAATTCTAGAAAAATCATCCGACCTCGGATTGACGTGTTCCAGGCAGAGATAGAACCGTAACAAAGTGTACAATCACAGAAAAATATCATTAGGCCAGGATATACACTGCAATGATAGCAGAATTCTTCACAAGAGAGGCAAAGTTGCAGAAATTTTCAGCACCGTCATCCTGTCTTGCGAAAATTCTAGAAAAATCATCCGACCTCAGAATGACATGTTCCAGGAGGAGATGGAACCGTAACAAAGTGTAAAATCACAGAAAAATATCATTAGGCCGGAATATATACTAGAATGATAGAAGAATTCTACACAAGAGGGGAAAAGCTGAATTTCCAGACCCGAAATTTTCAACACCATCACCATGTCTTCCAAAAAATGCAGTAAATTGCTTCGACCTCCAAAAATTCTGGAAAAATATGCTTTGGAATCGGGACTTCATGAAATTTGACTGAAAAATAATAGGAGACTAAGATGAAGATGATAATAAGTTGTAAAAATTATGTTTTATGCATATGTAAACGATAAGCTCCAAATTTAAGAGATATCAAAAATATGTATGAAACAAAGCTAAGATATGATTAATACATGCACAAAAAGCACCGAAATGGGGGGATAAATATACAATTTTTACCCTGAATCACATTGCCAGGGACATTATTCTGCAAATATCTCTTGGGTTGTGTGTGCCAGTGGACTTCGTTATAATGAATATGCCTGAGGGAGGTAGTTCCAAACTCATACTTGGCCGCCCTTTCATGGCTACGGCCGACGTCCTTATTGATGTTCGTGAAGGGACTCTATCAATGAATGTGGGTAATATAGAAGACCACTTCCAATTGCAGAAGTCTATGTGGGAGCATGTCCGTGAAGAAGGAGCTAGCTATTTGGAGCTCCTAGAAGATGAAGCCATAGGAGAGTATACTACTGAGGGGGTTATGAAGGACCCGATGAGAACAAGTGGCGACGATGATGGCGACCCCATCTACAACAAGGCGGTCGCTGCCTATCTTAGTGTGTTGGATGAGGAGCTCATGGATCATTCTTTGCACCTCGAGAAGCTGGAGGCCATCAGTTACGCCTCCGAGGAAAAGCCTGTAGTGGAAGGATGCCAAATACCGCCACACGGTATTGTTGGCAAGAACGATGCACGAATCTCATGCGTGCCGAATAACAATTGAAGAACCTGAGGGAGTTGAGCTCATGACTCAAAACGAGCACTTATTGGGAAGCAACCCAATCTTTTATATCTTGGATTATCTTTTCCAATATTTTGTTTTTACTTTATCTACTTAAGAAAACCAAATAAAACGCTATCTATTTCTCTTAAAAATGCAAAATCATAAAGGGGCACATAATGGGTTCTTCCTTTCTACAGGTTGAACATAAAGGGGCACACTAATCGATGTTTTAAATGGAAGAAAGCTGGGAGGAGAGCAGCTGATTTGAAGAGCAGACCAAAGGAGAAGAGTCACAAGGGGACACAGGTGACTCGACCGAGCAGCCACTTGCTCGGTCAAGTAGCGCATGCCCAAGAAAAGAGAAGGAAAACGTCATTCTGTCTACACGGCCCGAGCAACCTTTGCTCGGTCCGAGTAGACACTGACTCGACCGAGCAGCCATGTGCTCGGTTGAGTAGCGCACAGGCACGTGAAAACAAAGAAGAATTGGCATTCTGTCTGCACGGCCCAAGCAGCATCTGCTCGGTCGAGTAATCCCTTGCTCGACCGAGTAGACCAACTGCTCGATCCAGCTGAGAAAGGCGCAGGGAAATGCTTCAAAAACGACGTTCTGCCTACACGGCCCGAGCAGCATTTACTCGGTCCGAGTAGTCGCTTACTCGACTAAGTAACCATTTGCTCGACTGAGCTAATGGTATCATTTCGAACAACGGCAATGCTTACTTGGCCGAGCAAGCTGGAGGAGTATTTAACTTGTATCTTGATTTATTTAAGCAGCAGGCTCGACCGAGCAATCAGATTGCTCGGACCACGTCGCATGCTGTTTGATTTCGGGACCCGTTCTAAGCCAAGTCCGAGCCATTTACTTACCCTAACACATCCTGTAAACCCTAAGATCTCATTACCCTAATCACCTCCCGAGTTCTCCTACCCCCTCATACTCGATCCGGACGGTTGCCAACCCACCTCCCACCACCGCCGCTGCCTCCCACCGCTGCCAACGTCACCCCCCTGTCCACTTACCGGTGAATCTCTCTTCCTCTATCATTCTCCATCCCTCTTTCATTAAATTTCTCTCCCTCTCCCTCTCCCTCTCCATCCTAAATTCTACCCCCCTCTCAGCCCTTTCCCCCCACGTCGCCGCTCGATCCCCCACAACCCCCCCGTCACCCTGTTTCAATCGACCGAACACAATTTTGCTCGGTCGAATTTGCTGCTCACTATCCCTACCTACTCGACCGAGCATCAATTTCGCTCGGTCGAGCTCTAATAAACATTTCCCCTACATATTTATTCTCATCCCCTGACATTATTTCTTCTATTTTCAGGTACGCGTTATCAACAGCAAGTCCAGGAATAGCTTGGGTGATACTCCTGATCAGCAGCAGTCATGCGCCCGATACACTATTCCACATCATTCTCTCTGTATCATTCGTATAGGTACACTCTTTCCCCTATATACTTTACATACCGCGCCACGTTTTTATACTGCTTGCAAGATGCCACCATGCCGAGCTAGACCCATAAATGCTGACATCGGCCCACCCAACCCTATGCCTACTCGACACACTCGTCGTATATGCTCACCCACACCAAGCCAAATTGTTGGAGAATCTTCCGCCCTTGCACCCCTGGCAACCAACACCCCAACCCCTCCCGAGCGTCGTATCTCCACGACTCTACATATGACGTTAGCTTTCAGAACACTAACCAAGGCGACCAGTTTGTCGCCTTACTCCTGCTCCTAAATCATGGAGGCGGAACCACTCAGCAGTCCGTTGAGCATGACCTCCCTGTTATCCGTAACCTGATTAGGCACTGGCGGGCCGACCCAGTCGTCGAGCCATAGCCAGCTGCTGTTGTCCCTGGTCCACAACAGGGGGACCTATCACCACCTCCAGAGGGTGGTGCCCTTGCTTGATGCTTGACCGACACCCCGTTTACGGTATGGGCACGGTGTCGTTTTACCACAAGTGCACGGTTAGTGTAGGATGCAGGTATATCGAATTCAGGGAGGTGGATGGCTTGAATGGCTACTAGCCTCGCCTAGGTTGTGTGTTAGCTACGCGGATGATATGGGTGGAAGTGTAGAAATAAAGGAAAGAAATAAAAAGACAAGAAAAGAATCCCCGCTAACATGGGCTAGAGCACTCATGACACTTGGCATTTGACTTGACCCAGGGTGAGACATTGCCCCTAAAGGTGGTACCTAGCGTCCCATGGGCCCGATATTCCGGATGATGCCCCGTACGCTAGGTCTACCCGGTTCCAGATGGTGGGCATTCCCATGTCCATTAACACCTTCCGCAATCGGGAGCATTAAGGCCACAATGATAACTCCCAACATTTCATCCAAGCCATTCCCACGCTCGAGGACTCGATGTCTACGCTTGGGGCGTGAGCTGTGGGTAGGGAGTCAACCGCCAAGTTTATTCCCCCTTGGCCCGATGGTCAAAGGTGGTCTTTCTCCCACCAATGACAATAAAACATCCCCGCATAACCCTAATGGTCAAATTGGTCGAATGCGATTTCTAGCAATACATCGAAGTGGATCTTGACTGGACAAGACACCGGACCCCAATCCCCAACACATCTAGTGTGTTGCCATACGAATTGGACTCAGATTGCTAGAAATCCTCATTGACACATTCCATCGAACACATACCATGCAATCAAGTCGAATGTAAATTTCCAAGCATCAATCCTACCCTAACCCGTCTTAGGGTTCATCAAACACTACTCAATGGTGAAGAACATAAAAGAAAGCAATGAAAGAGACAAATAAACATTCACCATCAAGCAAAATGAAAATAACACAAACAATGGAAAATAAGAGAAGAAAGTACTTATCTTGCAATTGAATCACCAATCCTTTACAAGATTTATTGAAGTATGAAACTTAATCTAACCTAACCTACAGCTCCCAAGAAAGGGGAAGAAAAACTGCTGAAAAATGGGAGAGAATCCCTCTCAAGTTGTGCCCCAACTTCTATTTATAAGCCCCCTCAAAACCATCACTTTTGGGTCCAAAAAACCAGCGAAACTGCCAAAACAGCCCCACCTGATCGGGTGGAAATAAACAGAGACTAAACAGCTGAAATTTGGCTCAACCGATCGGCCACCCGGATACCCAACCGATCGGTTGAAGTGAAAATCCAGACAGCAGCCGTTTTCAGCACAAAGCTGCGCTCAGAAAATTCCAGAAAAATGTAGAAAAATCGGATTTAGGCATGCGACCTATCATTGAAAAGCTAACGACGATGTCGACGTAGAAAAATAAGATCGGGTTGATCTTCAATGAATGCATCAGCAATGAATAGCAGATCTTCAATGAATGATAGCAGATCTTCAATGATAGCAAATCCCTCTGGAATGATAGCAGATCTTCAATGAATGCATCAGCAGTGCACGAAAAGGGAAGAAAAGGCCACCCGATCGGTTGAAACATCAACTGATCAGGTGAGCTGCTTGTCGCTTTGGACATCGGGCTTCAGAAGCATCAACCGGGCGCTGAGGAGAGCGGGTGGTGTGACCGGGTCGTTGTTTGTTGATTTTCAGTTTCAGATGAACCGATCGGGTGAGATGTCACCCGATCGGTTGGAATTCAGCTTCAAATGGCCGAGAGCTCTGTCGATCTCACTCGATCACTGAACCGATCGAGTGAGCTACTCTTCACTTTAGCCTCCGTCCGGGTCGGATACGCGTGCATCAACCGATCGGGTGGCTGGTCCACCCTATCGGTTGAGGGCTGAGATATAGCAATCTTCATCGTTTGACCCTTTGGATCACGCGTGACTCCTTCCGTTGCTCCGGGGACTCATGATATCTTCTTTATATGTCCCCAATGCTGGCAATCTCCTGCATATACACAAAAACACAAAGAAGTGACAGAAAACTAGAAATCACAAGAAAATGGATACGGGACGACGTAAAACAATGGAAAAGCACAAAGAAGACGTGCATGAATATATAAAATATAAGCACACGTCAATGATGTCCCTACACATTTTTTGCTTCCCTCAGATTATGTTGTGTCCATCTGTCTCTTCGGGGCCCTGGTCTTACACAGCTTGGAGGAGGACCCACCATGCATCATCTTTTTATCGTTTCATTATATCATGTTTTATTTCTTCTGCACAGTTTTATTTTTTATTCCTTTTCTATCCACTCACTCACCCACCCTTTCTAGCTTCATCTCCCGCATACTAGCGTTTTCTCAGCAGTGAGGACACTGCTGGGTTTAGCTTGGAGGATGAGCGCTATCGCTTTATTTTCCATTTCATTTTATATTTTCTTTCGTTTTCCACCTTTTACTTTATTTTTCGACCCATTTTCCACCTTTTTATCTTTTTTCTCATTCAGCATCACGTTTTTCACTTTTTGCCATGCATGCACGCCTGTTCTCATTCTCTTGTTTCCTCCGCCCTTTTTCTTTTTGCTAAAGTTGTTCTGCATGATGATACTTCTCATAGCCCTTAGTAGCTACTCACAGTGCTTATATTTGATGACATGCTATTTAGGGTAGTTTCAGTTTTACTATTTATATGCATGCATATTCACTTGATGATCTCTCTAATTTAATGCCTGATACGAATTGAAATTGAATGCATGAAATAGTATCTAGTATGTGCTTTGTTGGGTAATGCGCCTAGGTTCACGCATCATTAGAACATTTGGAGCACCTATTTGCTATCTCATTCACTTTTATTGCATGCTTGATATTATTATGCTATTACCGCATGTTTTTCAATATTCATTTAGATGAATGAAAATATCCATGCTAGTTATGAGTTTAGTTAGAGTATTATCCTATTGAATCGTTGTGCACCTCTGATGAGTGAACCGAGTGATATATTATTTTCTTTCTCCACATACCTCTATGATTCTCTACATATCTATCATTTGGTTTCACCCCATATAGCTACCTTTACCGCATTTACTTCCCAAAAAATCCCAAAAGAAGAAGATAGCTTCTAAAGAACAAAAAAAAGAAAAAGAAAGAAAAAATATAATGTGAAAATAGAAGAAAAGAAAAAAAAGAAAAAAAGGGAGGAAAATAAATTATTTCCTATCCCTTTATTAGAAGCTATTACAAATACTTGGGAAAAGACAAAAAATTTCCACATCCCATTCCTAGATGCAACGCCTCGAGCTAAGCTTGGGAGGGGGGGAGTTAAACCAATTGATCATATGAGTGAGTATAACATTAGAGTGGAGACGGTGCACAACATGGAGATTCGATAATGCTTGAACTTTACAAAATAGTTTAGTTTTGGAGATTTTTCATGATTCGAAGTAAATATTAGAATAGCATGATTTCTTCCCATTCTTTATTGCATGTTGGTGTGATTTCTCTATGCTCCACTTGTATCTATTGATTGAAAAGTGCATTGCTAACCCTTTTTATACTAGACTCTATAGATTGCATAAGATTGATATGAGTAGATGTCATGATTTTAGAAGATCCCTGTTTTTGTCTTTATTGCATGCTAGCCATACGATTAGTAAGACTTGAAAATACCATTAGCATGTGTTTTTACCATTCGAAGCATCGTAATATACTACTGAGGCTTGAGATCCGATTGAACACTTTAGCACCCCCTTCCATCTCTATTCTCTTCCATTTTTTATTCCTTTTGTTTATCGCCCGACATACCTAGTATTCGTCTTCCTCGAGGACGAGTAAGAGGTAAGCTTGGGGGATTTTGATGTGTCCATATTTCCATCTTTTCATGGCATCATTCCATTGCATTTCATATCATATTCGCATCCAAATCCCCCATTTTCCTACGATAATGCAATTCTAACGCCATATTCGAGTTTCGTAGAGTTTTGTGGATTTTCAGGGATTTTGGAGCGATTCGGGACCACTTTTGGATAAGGATACATCCAGCATGCCTGTGAGCCCATTGGTGAAGCTCTACAGGAGTTTGTCGAGGTTTGGAAGCCTATGGGAGGAGTGGAGGAGATTTACAGGAGTAGAGGAGAAGCTGCAAGAGTTTTTCTGGATTTTTCCTAGGCGACTCGACCGAGTAGCGTAGGCTGCTCGGTCGAGCTGATACACGAGGCGCAGCTGATACACCCTGCTCGACCGAGCAGTGTGGTGACTCGGTCGAGCCACTTCTATTTTTCGAAGCTTCACCCATCAACATTCTGCTCGACCGAGCATGACTTGCTCGACCGAGTCAGATGGCGACTCGACCGAGCAAGGCCTACTCAGGCCGAGTAGACAGAACGTCATTTTTTGAAGAAACTCGATCCACTGACAGACTCGACCGAGCAAGTGGGCTGCTCGACCGAGCAGCTTGGATCCTTTGACCGAGCAAGCTTCTGCTCGACCGAGTCACTACCTCGGTCAACCACAATGCGGGCTAATTTTGGAATTTTTCGTGGGCCCGTCTGGATGCGTTGAGGGAGAGTGAAGAGCGGATCGGGGAGACGAAATGAGGGGGCACATTCTTTTCTATGTTTTTGAATTACGTTTGAGAAGGATATGAGATTGAAAAGTAGTGTAGATCTAAACCTAGTTTTCTTGAAGAATCGAATTACTTTTTGGGAGAAAATTTACATGCTATTATTCCTGCGTCCTGGAATCTGTTGAATCTCTTTGGGTTATTATTGGCTATTGTTCTTCCCCGTCCTCGGTACGTAAGTTATTCATTTCTCTCTTGATCTAATTGCTACAATGTCTTCTCTGATAAAGATCGTATTTTTATTCGTCAAAATCACCATGTGTGAGTAGTTTTCTCTAGGGTTGATGGGTTAGCCCTAAGACATCTGGATAGAGATGTAGATCTGGATCTCTAGATTGTATTAGGAATAAAGGGGAGTACTTCGGTCGATCCATCCGAATCCCTAGGATAACTCCTACTGAGATCATTCCCACGGTCGGTTGAATTGCTGAGCTTAAGGAGTATCCTTGGGATTTAAATAGGGAAATTAGTGGATCCAACCAAGGCTCGTGACCAAGCCCGGCTCGTGCCTTTAGAGGATCCACCGACGAACTATATCGCTACATTGACAGCTACCGCCATTGTGTCAATGAGAGCCACCGAAATACCTCAAAATTCTAACCCACGAGAGTGGTATGAATTGGGAGACCAATCCCCTAAACCTAATGCAACGTAAGATCCTATTCTAACATCAACCTCCGACATTCTTAGCAGTGATCCCTAAGACCCTAGTTTTCTTTATTATCAAGTCAACAATACCATCACAACCAATCTTTCCAAACCGACAGTTATCTCACTCCGAGACCTAAAAATAATCTGTGATCTCAAATACACTATCATTGTCCATGTGGGATCCAACATCTTTTATACTATAATTTAACACCGTCCGCTTGCGGATAGAGCCCATAGCTGACACCTAGGAGCCATACTACGCCTAGCGACTGTGACACCACTAGGTGGAATTTAGGTGTAAGTTCGAGGTGCGTTAGAAGCTGGAGACTATTCGTACTTGTGGATAGTGGGTTGCCCGGTGTATGTGCACGAGAGGGGCGACAAGTTGGATCCAAGAGCGAAGAAGTGCATCTTTCTTGGATATGGCCACGGTGTCAATGGATATCGCTTATTGGATCCAAATGGACAGAAAGCGATTGTGAGCCGACATGTCACTTTTGATGAGGATGCAATTCTCTGGGCGGATCATTCTCACTTAAAAGGGGACAAGTCAGTAGAGAAGACATTGACAGACATAGTCAACCTTCCAGTCTAGCACACTCAGCGACCAGGCAAATAGTTGATGGGCGACATCCCGGTTGAATGGTGTGATGAGGTCAATGTTGAGGACCATGAGCAGACACCCAGTCCATCTCAGGTACGCGTTGACACTTATGCAGGTGATGAAGGAACACGGAAATCTAAGAGGGTAAGAAAGGCGCCTGAGAGATTTGGAGCATTGAACTATGCGGGATTTTCTTTCGATGACATGGCATCATATGCACTCAACTTGGAGCATGAGGAGCCAGCGACATATGGTGGAGCCATAGACTTATGAGATGTCACTCACTGGAAAGGAGCTATGGAGTAGGAGATGGAGTCCCTTCACCGCAATGACACTTGGGAGTTGGTGCAGTTACCCAGCGAGAAGCATGCCATTGGATGTCGTTGGATATATAAGGTAAAAGAATGCTCAACCCAAGAAGGCAATGATATCAGTACAAGGCGAGACTGGTGGCCAAGGATTTGCACAAAGGAAAGGAGATGACTACAATGAGATATTCTCACCTATTGTGCGACACACATCCCTTCGTGTGTTGTTGGCACTAGTGGCAAGCATGGACATGGAGTTGGAGCAACTCGATGTGAATACCGCCTTTCTGCATAGAGATCTTGATGAAGAGATATACATGCGACAACCAGAGGGGTTTGGAGTTGAAGGGAAAGAAAATTTGGTCTGCAAATTTAAGAAATCGTTATACGGGTTGAAGCAGTCACCGAGGCTGTGGTACAAGTGATTTGACAGCTTCTTGATGGGAGTAGGCTTTGATAGGAGCATCAAGGACCATTTTGTGTATGTGTGCACAGTGAAGAATGGCATGAAAATTTATTTGCTGCTCTACGTGGACGACATGCTTATTGCTTCCAATAGCATGTCTGAGGTGAAGAAGCTGAAGGCGAAGCTTGGGCAAGAGTTCGACATGAACGACTTAGGGCCCTCAAAAAAAATTCTTGGAATGGAGATTTTCCAAGATATGAAGCGGCATGAGCTAAGGTTGTCACAGCGGGGGTACATTCAAAAGGTGCTGATCCGTTTTAGGATGGAGAGCGTGAAGCCCGTGAAAACACCACTAGGAGCTCATTTTTAGCTGCACTCCGAGATGATGATGAAACACGGAGAGAGGGTCATGGCGAGCAGCGTGGATTTGCATAAGTATGTGTGAGGAGATTTGAATCAAGGTAGAGCGTTTAATTTTGGTGATTCAAGTCTTCCACTCCCACACCCAGGTCGCTCGCTCGAGCTGTTCAAGACGCTCGACCGAGTTAAAGGCACATAACGAAGGCCTTGCAGTTTTGGGATACACTCGACCGAGCACTCTACCGCTCGACCGAGCAATGTCTGCTCAGTCGAGCTGTCTGAGCGCTCGACCGAGCTATATAAACAGGGAGTTTGAGCTCTGCAGAGCAAAGCGCTTGGTTAGATGCTCGACCGAGCGAAGCAGACGCTCGACCGAGCGCCTCGTTCATCCACCAAGGAACTGCTGCAGTGAAGCGACCGATCAGCCGAGCGATGACCTCTCTCGACCGAGCGGTGCGGGGCCCAGATTTTTAAGTCGATGACTGTGATGATGTTTTCCAGCCCGATTTGATGCCATATTTAATCCAATGGTTGATTAGATTATGGTTAAGGTAGTTTTTCAGATCTGCAAGAGCAAAATAAGAGCTTGATCCGCTGCATTGGAGTTTCTTGTCAAGAGATTATGGCTAGGAGTTTGTGATTGGAGTTGAGCGATTCTCTCATTTGTCTCCTTTGTTTCCTTCTTTCTTGGGTGAGTTTGTGAGGGCTTGTGCATCAAGCCAAGTTATTACTCACGTGAGCGGAAGAAAGATTGTAGTCCCTTTGAGGATATCTCTGATAGTGGAATCATTTCGAAAGTTGCTGGATGTAGGTTGTGCGCATCTGAACAAGGGTAAACATCCGTGTCTGCGATTTGATTTGTTTGTTGCTGTTTCGTTTGCTGCTTTACTTTAGAAGATCGTAGGTATTTTGTTGGGTTATTTGAGTATCCGATTTTTGCTAGTCCCATATTCCTAATCAGCTTTTAGGATTGGTTTTTTTCGCAGGGATCTCAATTTGGTCGTTTTATTCCCAACATGAGCATTCATCAGTTGGCATGATACATACAAAGTTGGAGGAAGCAATACAAAGTAAATTAATTTAAATTTAAATTTAAATTTAATTTTTATACAATATATTTTTGCTTGTGTGGATTTATATTTTTTTAATGAAAGATACTTTTTATAACACCATTGAGATATTTAAAACTTTGCATATGTGCAGAATATGCTTCCTTTAGGTTGCCAATCCTTCAATTTTTGTTACATGATCTCCATGTTTCATTCTTCGAAGGGACCCCCAAACAACGGATTTAGTACTTTCAAAAGCTGGCCAATAAGCACTTGCTCAGTTGACATTCTCTTTCTCTTCCATATTAGAAGTCGTTGCATCGAGGCCTGATACGCACGCTTTAGTGACTTTCTGATTTATTAAAAAAAGATGATGTGGTGAGCTACCAAGGAGCTGCTGCAGTGAAGCGACCGCTCAGCTGAGCGATGACCTCTCTCGACCGAGTGGTGCGGGGCCCAGATTCTTAAGTCGATGTCTCTGATGTTGTTTTCCAGCCGATTTGATGCCATATTTAATCCAATGGTTGATTAGATTATGGTTAAGGTAGTTTTTCAGATCTACAGGAGCAAAATAAGAGCTTGAGGCGCTGCAATTGAGTTTCTTGTCAAGAGCTTATGGCTAGGAGTTTGTGATTGGAGTTGAGCGATTCTCTCATTGTCTCCTTTGTTTCATTCTTTCTTGGGTGAGTTTGTGAGGGCTTGTGCATCAATCCAAGTTATTACTCACGTTGGCGGAAGAAAGATTGTAGTCCCTTTGAGGATATCTCTGATAGTGGAATCATTTCGAAAGTTGCTGGATGTAGGTTGTGCGCATCTGAACAAGGGTAAACATCCGTGTCTGCGGTTTGATTTGTTTGTTGCTGTTTCGTTTGTTGCTTTACTTTACAAGATCGTAGGGATTTTGTTGGTTTATTTGAGTATCCGATTTTTGCAAGTTCTAGATTCCTAATCAGCTTTTAGGATTGGTTGTTTTCGCAGGGATCTCAATTTGGTCGTTTTATTCCCAACATGAGCATTCATCAGTTGGCATGATACATACAAAGTTGGAGGAAGCAATACAAAGTAAATTAATTTAAATTTAAATTTCAATTTAATTTTTATACAATATATTTTTGCTTGTGTGGATTTATATTTTTTTATGAAAAATACTTTTTATAACACCATTGAGATATTTAAAACTTTGTATATGCACAGAATATGCTTCCCTTTTAGGTTGCCAATCCTTCAATTTTTGTTACATGATCTCCATGTTTCATTCTTCGAAGGGACCCCCAAACAGCGGATTTAGTACTTTCAAAAAGCTGGCTAATAAGTACTTAAGTTGGTATTCTCTTTCTGTTCCATATTGAAAGTCGTTGCATCGAGGCTTGACACGCACGCTTTAGTGATTATTAAAAAAGGATGATGTGGTGAGCTACATAGAGCACCGTTGGCGGCGTAAAAGGGCCGCCGTTGACCCGATTCCCTGCTTCAGCAGGCTTAGGAAAACGTTGACTGTTACGTGTAACGGAATGAATTAGATGGATTTTGACAAGCTCGTCGCATGTCTCTGTCTCAACCCCTTCCAAATGATAAACACGTTCACTGTAAGCTAATTTGTCTCAAAAGAAAAAAAAAGTGAACTGTACACAAATTTGAGAACTTTTACGCATTATTGATAATTTATTTAAACAAGAATCGAGATTACAGAAACATTATGGCTTACAAACTGTGTAACAATCTTGTGTACAATAACAAATAATAAAACGATGAACTAATAATCACATAAAAATTTCAATTCCAAAGGGGCAACCTATAACTACTTAAAGACCGGCGGTGAAAGGAACGCCGGTGGCCGGAATCCAATTGCTCCCCATCAAGAAATTCCCCACGGTAAACTTCCCGGCCTCGGAGGCGCTCGTTATAACGCGATAACCGGGCCACTTCACCCGGCCGCTCGTGCCTGCTCCCGGCCCGGTGTTCATGTACTCGCCGTAGTAAAGGGTGCCCAGTGCGAAGTTTCCACTCCATTCGAGCCATCCGGCTGGGTCGACAAGGCTGCCAATCGAAGTCTTCATCACCACCGTCCTCGAGTAGGCCTTCCAGGGCCGGCCCAAATATGTCTTGAACGAACCCTGAACGGGCTGAAGGTCAGATGAGGATGCGATGAGGGAGTTGTGGATGACGATCCCGGTGTTCTCATTTGGGTCCTTGCGGCCTTGTGCTGTTATGGTGTTCTTCTGGTTGCTCATGGGCCTTCGCACGTATATGTTGCAGTTCTGTAGCACGGCCACTGCATCCCCAAAGATGAAGTCAACTGTGCCGTAGATGTCGCAGTCGCGGTAGAACTGACGTAGGGCGTAGACGTAGAGAGTGTCCTGATAACCCTTGAAGCTGCAGCGGTAGAAGACCGAGAGGTCTGCTCCTGATCGAAGTGCGACTGCTTGATGCTTTTGTGGCCCGGCTGTGTTCTCAAAAGTCATGTCTCGTGCGATGAACCCTTCGCCCGTTACGGCTGCAAGGAGACAATTATCGAAAAGTTAACCATCATGATTAATTAAGATGTAATTTATTTTTAAACAAGGGTCTAGATAAGCTCTTCTAGAAGTACAAAATGTCATCCCATAGAAATGACAAAGTCCGTAACAATTTGTCCTTGCGAAAGTGAAAGTGAAAGTGATGTCCAGTGCATTTATATAATACGTTAATGCACACACTATATATGCTGTTCAAGGAGACATTCAAGATAGAGTCTTGACCATCTTGCATATTTTCACCATGCATGGTAGGCTTATACTAAAAGATGTGGGTTTGCTACAGATATGAAAGGATCAATTAATTAGTTAAACTGATTAATAAGACATGCATAGGTGAGGAGGAGGAACTGACCGAAGGTGGCCGAACGGAAGGTGGTGGAACCATCTTGAACGTTCTTGTTGCCGACGACAACAGTCTTGTCGATCCCATCGCCAACCATCATTAGGTTCTTCATCGTTTTCTTGACCTCAACGTTCTCCTTGTATGTACCCGCCTTCACGTAGATAACGTACCTGGAACCGTCTTTCCTTAGATTTGCTGACGCTGCGACAGCTTCAGAGATGGTCTTGTAGTTTCCTGAGCCGTCTTGAGCGACCACGAGGTTAGCTTTCACGGCTGAATTAGACTGAAGAAGCTTGCGGTCGGCCGCAGAGACCCACAAAGGGTACCCTTGAGAGAGCAGCTTGCGGTTACCCCCGGGGCTAGCTGGGGCAGCTATCGCCCTGTTGATGGCAAGCGAATTGCTGACAGACTCGGATATGTTGTTGGCTGAGAAAGGGGAGGACTGGAAGCCGTTTGGCGAATTGAGCTCGACGAAGCCATTTCGGCACGTCTCCTGGTTGGCAATGGCCGCACTGAGCCAGGTCTGAGCATCCTCATTTGATGAAGCTGCTTCCATCGAGCGGTTTATATGGTCGATGGTGTCCTGGTTGAGCTCCATGCAATCGGCCCATGCCGCCTTGGCTCGTTCATCCAGTGAGCCCAGGCTCATGGATGACGCACGGCTGCGGGAGCCGATTGCTCTGGCCATGGTTGCCCGCAGGACTGAATCGCGAAAACCAACGCCAGACAAGCCCTGGGCAAGTTGAGTGCTGGCGGTGGTGGAAACCATGGAGCTACACACTTCAGGGTAGGGTGTTTGGCCACATGACAATATTGGCTCGCTAGTTGCTGCGGTATTGAAAAGAAGCAAGAGAAGAGAGAGGGGAAGGAGTTGCACTAAAAACTTGGCCATTGATAATTGGGCTGATCGAGGAGCTTGCCAAATTACAAAGCAAAGAATTTCTTGCAAATTTTGTGTTGGGATAATGGTTTTGAGGGAGGGAGAATGGGTGTGCTTATATAGGCCGAGAGAGGAACAAAAGGAACAATATATTGTGGCCGTAAATATTTGAATGAGAGTTGGACTTGTAATTTTGGACGGTTTGGTGGTTTTTGAAACACTGTTTTGGTCGCAGGTAGATTAGTAACGTCTTTCATCAACATCTCATGACTAATTCGAATAATCAATTTTTACGTGTAAGATACAAGAACATAAAAACCAAAAGCTGCTTAGTTGATCTTGTAGTTGGTAGCATGTCTTAATTTGATAGGATTTAATTATATTCCATCATTGTATGTATACATCTCTTTGCCGTGTTTTGTTAGGTTGCCAATATATTAATTTGTTCGGTACTGGGATTTCCTGAGGCTCGACGAAAGTACGTGCATGACAGCAAAGATGAAGTGAATAGAATTTGAAAACGGCGAAGCTGATGACTTTCAATGATTTACAAACGAGACGAGATTGCTTTTAGTATCCTCCATCTTATTGAAATAATATTTTGTCTCAAACAACAGTGGGAAGTCAAAAGCCAATACCCTAGCCTGCATTTAGACCAAGGATTGCAGGAATCACGTATGACACTCGTTTTCCTCACATATGTCATATTACGTGTGCTTCGTACGTTTAGTTATTGGTAGCTAACAACTCTTGGAATTTAATTAGCGTATGCGAGATGCCTGCTTCCATGCTTAATTTTCTTCTAGTACTTCCAGTTTGCTTTCGTTACAAGCTTCATTCATTTTTGAATTCACATAATATAAAAATCCTTCATTTTTTTCCGCCAAAAAGGTGTTAAAGTTATGCTTCAAACACAATTTCTAGGCATGACACAATGGTGCCTACCTCACTACAAGGTTGGCACGACCGTCAGACTCGACAGAGTGTTCCCGGCACAGTGACACGGCCATGTCATAATGGCATGATTGTGTCGACACGATTTCAGCCTGACACGGGTTTTGTTTTGAGCCAATATTGATCTGAAACTTAATTAGATCAAATGGCCACGACTTAAAACGGCCTTTACAATCCGAAGGTATATATGTTTTCTAGGTGAAAACACAGCTTACTCGGCAGCATGGAGATTCGACGACGGCTACAATTCTAGAGAGAGATAGTCGTGTTTCTAGGATTTTGAAAGATTTCTTCATTGAGTGTACGTGAGATAGTTTGAGATCTAGAGCGCTATAGACTCAAATATCAAGATAGTTGCACTTTTGTTGAAGGAGATCTAAAGGTGTCGAATGTATTCAACCTGCAAGCATTTCACCTCTAATCTAGTGGATTTCCGTTGACAACGAAAGGCTGTACGTAGGTCTCATCATGTTGGTGAGACTGAACCAGTGTAAATCTTCGTGTCGTCTATGCTTGATTGAGTTTATTTATTGCTTATGGTGCTGGCTTGGCCTTGTTCTTGCTATATTTTCTATTCCTAGATCCACTATGTTTGTTGGTGCTTCCGCTGAAAGAATCGCACAGGTTGGACTTGATTGCGGGTTGTGATGTAATTTCACTCCAATATTTGGTATCAGAGCGATCATGTTTGAGTAGATTAGCAAGAGAAGATGTTGTCAGCTACTGCATGCTACAAGATAGATAAATTCACAGGAAAAGAATGACTTTTCTCTTTCGAAGATGAAGATGAAAGCCTTCTTGATGCGATATGGTTATTGTCAAATTGCTTTCAAACTAAGACGACGAGCTTCTTTGCACATGAGAATATGTTATTTTTGAGAAAAAGCTTTGTGGAAGCTTATCGAAGGAGATCGTTTAAAAGAAGCCAAGACCGAGAAGAACGAGTTCTGCGAGCACTATGTCTTTGGAAAATAGACGCATGCTTCTTTTGGAACGGCCATCTATAATACGAAGGGAGCACTTGAATATATCCACACTGACGTATGGTTTGGGTGTTTCCTTTGAGGTCAAAAGAACAAGTCCTGAACACTATCATAGAGTAGATGAAGCTGGTTGATACTCAAACATGTCAAAAAGTCGGGCTGATCCGAAGTGACAATGGTGGAGAGTACAGGTCGGACCACTTCTAGAAGTTTTGCATATCAAAGGAAATTCAGAAACACTTCACCGTTAATGGTATGTCGTAGTTAAAAGGATGAATCAGATTTTGCTAGATAAAATCTGATGCATGTTATCTACTACCGACCTACCAAAGGATTTCTGGGCGAAATCACTGGCATACACGACCTACTTAGTCAATTGGCTACCTTCTGCTGCACTAGGGAATGATCTCCTTTGGAGGTCTGGTCGAGAAATACAGTTCCTGACAATGAATCTCTGCGGATATGTGGCTGTCCGAGATACTATGTACGCTATAAAGGAGGAAAAGCACGATGCTAGAGCCAAGAAAGCGGTCTTCTTGGGCTTTAGCAATGGTGCCAAAGAATACACACTATGGTGTTCGAGACAAAGGAAGGTGATAGTAAGCAGAGACGTGACATTTGATTAGTCAGCATTGTTGAATTAGGAGCATAAACAGAAGGTGCAGCCCAAAGGGACACATACCTGTTTAAGGTTCCAGATATCTCGGCTACTGACTCAAGCCGACCTACACAAGAGGCTGCAGACGACGTACTCCAGAAAAATGTTGGTGAAGTTGGCGGTTCAAACTCTTATGGTGGAGACAACTCATCTCCATAGATAGCACAGTAGATCGATTCCATCGCAGCTAGCAGACCAAGGCGTGAAATAAGAAGATCTGCATGATACATGGAGATGGTCTCATTCTATTTTACCGTTGTAAGCATTGACATACCTACTTCTTTCTGAGATGTAGAATATTCTGAAGACCCAGACAAGTGGAGAGAATCAATGGATGAGGAGATGGAATCACTGATGAAGAATGAGACAAGGGATCTGGTGGAGCTTCCTGAAGCCAAGAAGATGATTGGGTGTAAGTAGGTATACACCAAAAAACAGAGCCAAAGCTGGAGAAGTTTGCTATAATGTCCGCCTTATAGCGAAGGGCTATGCACAGAGGAAAGGCATTAACCACAATGAATTCTACTTCCCGATGATGAAGCATTGCTTGAGTCGGATCATATTGGCATTAGTTGCACAGTTCGACATTGAGCTAGTGCAACTAGATGTTAAAACGACATTCTTGTATAGAGAGCTCGATGATGAGATCTATATGGCTCAGCCTGATGGCTATGAGAGCGATAATGTGCTTGCATGTAAGATGAAGAAGTCGCTCTATGGGTTGAAGTAGTCCCCTAGACAATGGTACACGCGGTTTGAATGCTTTACGATGAATGATCAAGGATATGTTTGCAGTCCCAATGATCATTTGCATGTTCTTTCCGAGGCTGGATGATGGGTCATTCATCTATCACTTGCTTTATGTTGATGATATGCTCATCACTTCAACAAATAAATCAGAGATACAGCGACTGAAATCTGAGCTGAGTTGTGCATTCGAGATGAAAGACCTAGGTGAAGCACGCAGGATTCTTGGGATGGAGATCACAAGAGGTCAACGTGAAGGTAAATGTCATCTTTCACAAAATTGCTATTTGAAGTCTGTTATTCAGAGATTTGGTTGTGAAAGGATGAAGCCCGTAGCTATTCTGCTTGCACCCCACTTCAAGCTCTGTGCCGAGTATTGCCCGAAGAACGAAGATGAGAAGAAGCTCATGGAGATCACACTGTATGCCAATGCGGTAGGAGCCTTGATGTATGCTATGGTCTGTACTCGACCCGACCTATCACGTGCAGTCAACATGGTAAGTAGATACATGCACAATCCAAAAAAATACACTGGTGAGATGTTTAATATGTACTTAGATATATCAAGGACACCATTGACGTTGAATTGAAATATATCTGAGGTAATGAAGCTAGGTCCGCAAGCTGTAGGCTATATTGATTCTTACTTTGCAGGCAACTTGGATGGTAGGAGATCTATAACAGGCTACGTCTTCACCTTGTCAAGAGCTCTGAGCTGTTGGCGGAGTATACTTCAGTCTACGGTATCCCTATTGACTAAGGAGGCAAAGTACATGGCATTGAATAAAGCTGTGAAAGAGACGATATGGCTGATGAGCTTGTTGGATGATCTGGGTGTCTACCAGAAGAATTATGACCTCCATTGTGATAGCCAAAGTGCGATGCACTTGGCTAAGAATCAGGACTTGCATGCTTCCACCAAGCATATTGACGTAAGGTACCACTTTGTCCAGATTATGTAGGAGAAGAAGACGATGACATCAATTGGTTGAAGATCAGAATAGACAACAACCATGCAGACATGTTGACTAAGATTGTATCGGGAGCTAAGTTCAGATACTGTTTGGACTTACTCAATGTGATTCTGAGATGATATCTATGATAGCCCTAGTTGGGGGCATTGAGGCTCGGTGGAGCTAGATGAGCCCGGAGGGGCATTGGGCTTGTCAGAGCAAAATTGCGGGAAACACCAGATGTGACTCTATCAAGGTGGTGCATTGAATGTCGACTGTGAAACGTAGGCCTAAATATCGCTAAGGTGGATATGTGTGGAAATTGGTTCGATTGAGGCGCCTGAAATGTATTGGATCTGCAGGTGAGCTAACTTGTCCAGAGTTAACTCGACTATGCTCATATCTGGCCTATCTGACTCTGCACATGTCAGATACAAGGATGCTGAGATATTGGACTTCTACATCACATAGTTTCTCGGTTCGAAGGATCGGCGGCTTATAGGTCGGCAGCTCTACAGTCCGAGCTTCGGATAGCTCGGCTCGAACTTCGTTGGCTCGACCTTTATCGGGAAGTTCGACAACACGAAGGGGGCCCACCATAGGACACAACGTCCTATCCAAAGAAGAGTTGTGATT
Organism: Scilla litardierei; assembly: GCA_030789695.1. NCBI lineage: Eukaryota > Viridiplantae > Streptophyta > Magnoliopsida > Asparagales > Asparagaceae > Scilla > Scilla litardierei. The sequence goes on along the minus strand of JAULAV010003097.1, from coordinate 1,135 downwards.
GGATTGGAATTCCGTTAAAGTCGGGATTCGTATTAGTTGTGAATCCCTCTTCTATGATAACATCTATTGTACCCTAAGGATATAAATAGGGTATTTAGACGAGGGTTTCTAAGTGGAATACATTGAAAGAACTTTGAGCTGACATTTGTAAAGAGCCAACTTTGAGAGATTGTTGAGGGCATTTGGAGAGATCTTGTTTGCTTCTTTTTCCTTGTGAAGAGAAAAGATTTGAATTTGTTCTCTCCTTTCGTAATTAAACTCATTGATGTTCCCTTGAAGGCAGACGGCCGAAAGCTATAGCTTTCATAGTGCTCTTTGTTACTCGCTTTTCGTCATAAGGGATCTTCGGCAATCATTCGCTGTCACACAACAATAAGCAAGTATAAAATAGAAAGAAACTAGGCTATCTTGTGATTTATTTTTGGAAAGTCAGCCTAATTTCTTCATCCACTTCCATCTACTGCCTCCATAATTGATGTCACCATGGACTTTTCTTTGTTACGTAGAGCCTCAGAAAACCACAGACTCACCAAATTATAAGTAGCATCCATGAAGTAAATAAAATATTAATATATGGTTACACAATGATATATTCCTAAAAGATGTTTACAATATATAGTGAGTAAATCGAATGTCCCCATGAAACAGCTGGGTAAATTTGATGTCATCTTATGTGCGGTTTGCTTCGTATTTATATTACCAAATCCGAACAAATTAAGACCATGCTACCATGTAAATGATAAAACTTACATCCTTTTGAAATTTACCTCATATTTTGACGTCTTGTTAGCATGAGGTTGAAACTAGTGCAAAGTGACAGATTTTAAACGGCTTCTACCCACCTGCATTCAACTGAGAGATTTTGATATATTGAAAGAACTTAGTAATGATCCCGTGACTATCGTTTAGATTGTTGGATGATGAGGCAAAGCTCAGTACCCAAATACAGGATCTTTTGACGAGAGGAGGAGAAAACAAAGAAAGATCTATGTAACAACTAGTGTGCAGGAAACTGGAATAACCGTGTTCCAGTTTCACTATATCTGTGTACAGACAAGCACTTATGTGTGTACACAATACACTATAAGTGTGTACACAAAACTGTGAATACAAATTTGCAGAATGAGGAAGAACG
>JAULAV010003096.1:0-25000 GCA_030789695.1 Scilla litardierei | reverse complement strand
TGAGAACTCAACACTAAGGCTTCCTAATGAACTAGACTGTAATAGAGATCTTAGAGAAGGGTCTTAAGAGAATCAAGATTACGTTCTGCTGGGCCCGAAATTTGATGAACCCAAGCGAACGACTAAAGAAACTCTAGAAATCTAATATGGTCTAAGCTAGGTGAGAGACTACTAAGGAAATTCCTATGATGGTTATACCAACTATTAGCAAAAAGTCTAACAAACAATCATGGATGCCTAACTGGTGATCACTCCTTATTTTACACCTTTTTCCTGCATGTTTTCATGACATTTCGATCGCCCATATTGATTTTTTCACGATTATTCGACGATATCGCGTTTCTTTCCACTATTTCTTGTTTTTGTTGTATTTCAGGAGATGTGGACCGATCAGGAGTGAAAATGAGATCAAAGGACTTTCACACGCACCGGAGCGCCGCCCGCGGCTTTATTGAGGAGTTAACAGCGATAGAGGATGAGCAGAAGAGGAAGAAGTTCGATAGAATCGACGAGGAGGCGAGGAGGAGAAGAAAAGAGCCCAGAAGCAGTTCACTCGGCCGAACAGATAGTTCACTCGTCCGAGTGAAGGAGTGCATTCGGCCAAGTGAAACGGATACAGACTGCCGATTTTCAAAGTTCACTCGGCCGAGCAAGAAATTTCACTCGGCCAAATGGAGAAGCCCACTTGCCCGAGTCTGACAGGGACTTTCTCCCAAAAAGAAGCTGACTTATTGGAAATTTGAGAAGACCCACTCGGCCGAGCAAGACAGCTCACTCGGCCAAGTAAGAAAGATCACTTGCCCGAGTCTGACAGAGCGACAAAACCCCAATTTTCCCAGATTCTCTGTTTTTTATTGGGTCTGTCACTCGGCCGAGTGACATGTTTCACTCGACCGAGTAGCGCAATCCGACTGCTACGCGAATTAGGGTTTTTGGCTGCGTCAGGGGTAATTCTGTCAGGAATTTCTGGACGAATTTGACTTGTATTTAAACCTAGTTTTATTCCTAGTTTTAGGGGAGACTTGAACTTAATTTTGACGGCTATTCTATTGTAATTCTCAGCTGGAGATCAAAGACGCGCAATTTGGTTTGGTCTTTCTAATTAAAATTCTTGTTTTTATGAATTATTCTTTCTTAACTATGAATTGAGCTATGATCTATTTCTTTATTTCTGAGATTTCTATGATGAATTGTGAGTAGTTTCGTCATTCTAGGGCATGTGAATGAACCCTATGGATTCGATCTTTGAATTGTGATGAATGAATTGAATTATTGCTAGGATTGATAAAAAGGTTAGGTTGTGATTGATTTATTATGAGTAGCTAGGAATTTCTATCGATTGGGGTTTGCAAGAGATTCGATCTCAATCGATGGAAAGGCCTAGATACTCGATTTAAGTTTATAATTGAAATTCACTAGATTTGGTTTGCAAGAGATTGGACCAAAGCTAGGATTTTTATTATAAATCTATACTAATATTCATTTGCAAGAGATTGGACGAATACGAACTATCATAACCTAGGTCGTAACTCGAGTTTGCACGAGAGTGGGCTCGAGGTGTGATTGGTGATGATGTCGATCTTCATGCTAGTGGCTTAGGTTAGGGTTTGCACGAGAGTGGGACCTAATCTAGGTTGCTATAGACCGGCAATAGCGAGAGAGCGTGAGCTTGGTTCTATATTCAGTTACGACTAGTTCATCTACATTCAAGCCTTGCAACATTGAGATTCATGACCCACAAGGATAAGTGACGACCCGTAGTGGGGATTCCCTATCCCTAGACGCTTTTATTATATTGAATTCTATTCGTTATTTGAACGATTGTGACACATTGCTATCCAAACCATTCCATTCTACCATCAATAGCTAGGTGATCAAGATAGAGTACTGTCAATTGTCCTCCCTGTGTTCGATACCCGCTCGCCACTAAGCCGTGCGCTTGCGGTAAAAATACAATTGTTTTTCGGGTGTATATCCGGGAGTGATCAAGTTTTTGGCACCGTTGCCGGGGAGGCGACGGTATTTTATTTTCTTTACTTAGTTATTTCTTTTTATTTTTATTATTTTCACTTTTTTATTCCTCTATTGTGCTGACAATTCTATCTAGACTCTCTTTTTCTGTGCATGTACACGAGATCGAAGGCACACCAAGAAGATATATTATTTGATCCTGAGATCGAGCGTACAGCAAGGATGCTTAGAGTTGAGAGGAGATTTGCTATAGAGGAAGATCATATGGCCCGACCGGAAACACCAGAGGAGTTAGCAGCACGTATGGCTAGGCTTGTCTCCATCCGAGATAGGCTACGGCCCAAGACCACCTCTACCACATCCTCTATTGTCATGCCGGAGTTGGCGGCAGACAAGAACTTCGAGCTTAAAACCGGACTTGTAGTGTTGATGCAACAAGACCCATTTCATGGAAACTCACAAGAAAACCCGCACTACTATCTTCAATTATTCTTGTCTAAGTGCTCAACTTTCCAGATGCCTGGCGTGTCGGTCAATGTTATTCGACTGCGCCTCTTCCCATTTACTCTTCGAGACAAGGCATTGTATTGGTTGAGGACGCAAGCTGAGGGGATCTTTATTACTTGGGATGAGCTGGCGAGCACATTTGTCAACAAGTTTAACCGCCATCCAAGACTATCAAGATACGAAGGGCACTCATGTCCTTCAAGTAAGGACCTCAAGAAACTCTATATGAGGCATGGGAGCGTTTCAAAGATCTCCAACACCAATGCTCCCATCATAGTATTGAGCCATGGGAGCTTGTGCATAGCTTTTATAACGGATTGCAACCAAGCACGAAGCAAATAATTGATGCAACCACAAATGGAGCTATCTTGTCGAAGACACCGGACGACGCTACAGCGTTACTTGAGGAGATGGCCTCGAATAATCAACAGTGGGCCAACGAAAGGGGATATCCTCCGTCATCCTTGAAGCCGGCAAGTATTTATGAGGCAAAGGCCGTGTTGGAGCTCTCTTCAAAGTTTGATTTCCTTCACAAAGTCGTGGAGAGACTAGAAAATTTGGTTAGTGAACCGCATGGAGCCCCCACCATTCCTACACCGGGAGGAAGCATGAGCAATTGGCAAGATCAACCCCATGTTATGTTTGTTGGAGGGGGAGCAAGAAGAGAGAGCTATGGAGCAAGTTCAATATGTTGCAGAAAGCACCGGTTATTGGGCAAACCCGACTGCGTGGAATCACCTGGGATTTTCATATGCTAACAATGATGGAGCCTTGAATCCACCACCGCAACAACCACAAGCCCAGCCCCCACAACAACTGCAATATCAACCAAGAGGACCCCAACAACAAAACTTTTCGCCGAGGCAACAAGCGGGCCATATAGACCCCCGGGGTATAACCAAGGATGGAGGGCACCCAATCCATCGCAAGCACCGTCGAGGTCGGACCATGAAGCAAGGGTTGAAGAATTCATGTTCAAACAAAAGAAAATAAATGCTAGATTGACGGCCCAACAAGACTCCCTTAACACCGTCATGGCATAATTATCAGAGCAACTAGCATTGCTCAATAAGAACACTCAACAATTGCCGACCCAACCGGAACAAAACCCATGGAGCAATACCGGCCACATCAAGCGGTTGTGGCAGTAACTACAAGAGGCGGAAAGGACCCCGACATGATTCGAACCAAGGAGCCGGGGGAAGAAATTTAGGATGAAAAGGGGCCGGTCAATGAAGAGGAGGGCCCAAAAGAGCCAAATAACGGCGAAAAATCTGAAATTGATAAGCCACATGAGGAGCGCACTAACATGCCACCGGTTACATTCCCACATCGGTTGGCAAAGGCAAAGATTGAGAAGCGGCTCTCCAAATTTCTGGAGTATTTGCGAGATGTGAGCTTGAATATTCCATTCTTGGATGCTACTGTCGAAATCCCATCCTATGCTAAGTTTCTAAAAGACTTGATTGCGGGAAAGAAACGAAAGGAAAGGATCATGCTCGCCAAGCAAGGCACGTAGTTTATTTGGAAGGAGAAGGCACCGACAAAGTTTAAAGATCCCGGTAGTTTCTGAATTCCTTGCACACTTGGAGGAGTCCCACTTCAAAAGGCTTTGGTAGATTTGGGAGCAAGCGTGAGCCTCATGCCCCTCACAATGTTTAAGAAATTGAATACAAGGACCGACCTAAAGGCGAAAACCATGAAGATAAAACTCGCGGAGGTCGGATCATTAGGCCAGTAGGGATTGCAGCAGACGTACGACTTCAAGTACCAGATGGAATTTGCTTGTCGTGCGACTTCGTGGTGATGGATATTAAGGAGGAGGGCGATACGTCGCTGATTCTTGGACGCCCCTTCTTGGCCACCGCCGGCGTGATTGTTGATGCGAGGGAAGGAACCTTGTCCTTGAACGTCGAAAATATTGAAGTTAAGCTCCACATTCCGAAGGCAATGAAGCACATACCTTGGCAAGAGGACGTGGATTACGTGGACCTTCTCAACGAGGTGATTGACGACGACATGCCATTTGCCATCGGAACCAAGCACGATGACGGCCTCGAAGAGAGCCAATCTTCTAAAGACGGCGAGATGATGGGAGACCCGCCGGACCCTCTTACGGACGAGGAGAAAGAAAACGCCGATGTCTTCAAGATTAGAGAGGTATGCAAGCTCTCTACGGCAAAGAACATGAAGAAAGCTCCACCAGACAAGAAATTATCGCCGCCGGCAAAGAAAAAAGATGTTAAAAACTCAAGCTTGGGGGACTCATCCCCAACTACCACCCATGATGAAGGGAAGCCGAGGAATGCCAATGAACACCAACAACTAAACCTAAGCGGTCTTCCTGGCAAATTTGACACGTGCATCTCACATGCGCCAAACATAGAGCTATAAACACGTATCTTAAGGGGTCGAGCTCAAGACCTTAAACGAGCACTTATCGAGAGGTAACCCAACGGTTCTATCTTATTTTTAGTTGAATTTTTTCTTTTATTTTTGTTTTAGATCTTTGTTAGTGTTTAGAGTCAAGATTCGAAGAAAATCCTGACAACGGGCAATATTTTTCACTACAGGAGATGTAGAATAGGGAACCATCTGAATGGAGGATGACCATGGCAAAGGGGAGCGCTCTAGGGATGGTTCAGGCATTAAGGGAAGGAAGAAACTGACGGGGAAAACAAAATAAGAAAGTGGAGCAAAAACAGAGAGTTGGAGATGAAAATAGCAGCCCACTCGGCCGAGTGACTTTGTCATTCAACCGAGTGAAGACCCTATTTGGCTGAGCAGGGTACTGATCAGGGAAGAGTCTAAAAACCCCTTTCTGTCATTTATATGCCACTCGACTGAGTGACTTTGTCACTTGCCCGAGTATATCAGACACTTTCAAGCTTTGAGTGGCCTTGCCACTCCAGCGAGTGACTTTTATCTACTCGCCCGAGTGGTATGAGTTACTCGCACGAGTCGGAACTTTATTACGAAAAATTTCGAAAATTTAAAACACTGAGCCACTCGGGTGAGTGGACGCGTCACTCGCCCAAGTGACTAACCTTATAAATTCGACAGCTCGCGGCCAAAATTCCCAAAATTCCCAAAATCCCAAACTGTCGCACGAGCTCCCCCCAAATCGCCCGAACACTGTCTCCATTTGCCCGATCTGCATCCCCCCTGCACCCGAGTCGGTGACCTTTCACCGACCCCTCACCACCGACGTCACGACCCACATCGCCGGCGCCGCCCAGCTCGTCGCTGTTCACCCCCTATTTCACCCAATTTCTCCCATTTTCTCCATTTCTCCATTTCGTAAGCCCCACTCAGCCCCAAATCGAAATAAATCTTTATATATATCTATTACTCTTGATTTTACCTCATATACATTGATATTCATTGCTAATTTGTCAACTTGTGTTTCAGGCTAGCTTTGGGGAGAATCAGGAGCAGATTTGGAGCTTCTCAGAGGAGGCGTTTCTCCACTCACTTCCACCGTTTGCAATCACATCGTGTTTGGGTACATTTGCTCCTTTTATATAGCACTTCACATTGGGTAGGCGTGTTTCACGGCTCACATGCCACCATGCACTAGGTAGTGCACGCGGGCGCCCGCTTCCAAGCGAAAGAGGACCAGCGATCCTGGCCCCTCTTCTGCTAGGGCGGACTCCCCGCCACCTAGCCCGCCACCACCCACACTTTCGCCTCCTACCGCACCCATTCCACCACCACCGGTACAGGCCATCCCCGCTTTCGACGCGATGGGGATCACTTTCCAAGACGATGCACAGCACGTCTGATTTGAGAGACTCTCCCATCGTTCGATCGTACCCTCTAGGTTCGTGCACATTGCAGACTTTGAGTGCCTAGGGGTATTTGAGGGCCTACTCCAGTTGTATGACAACGTGGGGTGACGTGACTTTTTGTCTGTGTCGGCGGACACCTACATCCATCCGACACTAAAGGTCCTTAGCTCCGTTCGTAGGACTCCTGGAGGTTACTCATTTTGATTGATGGATTGTGAGTGCAAGGTCAACCTCAACATGCTCCTAGCCGATTTTCAGTGGCTCCCCGCCCCGGACACCTCTCGCGCTTATGGACCCATGCACATCTCCCGCCGTCATTTGATACCCACGCCTTCTGGACACTTATCACGGGTTCACCTCTTACCTTGACCCTAGTCGGGCCAAGGCCTTTGCTATCCTCCACTCATGCCTTCGCATTGCACAACGCCTTATGGTAACCACTTTTCTCGCGAGGTATGAGCCGGGGACGATGTCTACGCCTGAGCTTTACATGCTCTACGCGATGACTCGAGCGAGGACCTTCGATGTAGGTGGAGACGTATTACTCCCCGCAGTTCATATTGACATATCTAGTTGGTACTTAGACTGCATCATTATCTCTGTCGGCCCCAGGATGCCTATCTGTTGCAGCGGTCTGATTACTCTTCTGGATCCCATGTGTGGAGTAGACCTTCCAGCTGGTTTGCTACGACCCCCGGGCCCCACTTTCCTTTCTGTTGATGTTATGGCCCGCATGAGGATGTTGCGTCATCATGGTCAACACCACTGGGTATGGCTGCACGGTCCTTTTGGCACAGATTACATGGTTATCCCGAGCCCCCTCGGACACATATTGGACCTGTAGGAGGGGTGTGGATTCCAGCGATGGACGTCCTCATCCCAGCTACGTACATGCTAGAGCCCGAGGGCGCTCAGCAGGAGCCCCTCCTTCCACCTCTGGACCCAGAGATCCCTCAGCATGCACCTGATTTGTCTGCTCCTCCCGACACCTCTGTCTACACTTCTGTCAGTGTCGGGGGTACACTTGCTGAGGCCACCACCGCCACCACCGCCACCACCGCCACCACTACTACCACCTCTGTGCCGTTAACCGTTGATCCTATTTCATATGTGAGTTTTGATAGCCCCACCACCATTCTTGAGAGAGACGAGCCTTCTTTTGTTTCACAGCCAGGATCCTGTCCACTCTATATTTCTCGACCCCTGGGGAGTTATTTTCTGCACACTTCACGGCATCTCCAGTCGTCGACCCTACCGTCTCTGCTGCAGTTGTTTTCACTGAGAGTGTCGTGTCGTCTGTCCCCATTTTTGTGTCAGTGACCTCTCTGACGTCCTCGCCCTCTGTCACTGTTTCAGCCTCTGTCGTTGCTCCCACTTCTGCGAGCATTCATGCGTCTCAGCCTTCCACAGAGGCTGAGCATCTTTTAGTGAGCACATCACCATAACCCCACCCTGTAGTTGCACCTGTTGGCTATGGTAGCTGTGCGAGGTAGCCCCGTTCACCACCTGTTCGACCCTCTGCCCCTCCTCCCCCCAACACCCTAGTTCAGCACCTGCGTGCTCTAGAGGGGGCCGTTAGTGGGCTCAGAGGAGATTTCTGGGCTCTCTCCGCTACCATTAGCGCTGTACAGTCTCGTGTCGCTCTACTCCCTGGTATTCAGGCTAGCCTGAACCAGATTCTTGCACGACTGTCACAGCCCCTCCTCAGCCTGTCGCTACACGTCCTATTCCACAGCAGCCACCTCCGCCACCACCTCCACCACAGGACGGTGCTGGTGCTCCACCACCAGTTTAGGCACACACTTGATGCCTCCCATACTTCTGTCACTGCTATGATTGATATCTTTTTGTCTGCTGATTTTGCACACCTCCTCCCCACATATTTTGGTCACTTTTTGCTCATATTTGTCTATATCATCTTGGGAGAGAGGAGGTAGTTTTGGGGACAGTTATATTGCACGATCTTGATCTCTGCAACCATCATTTGCATATCCATCTCATTATCTTTTATTTTCATACTTTATCATGCATGCATCCTCATCCACCCCACCCATATCATATGTCTCCGTGTGCAACACTTAGCACATTGAGGACACTGTGCCGTTTAGCTTGGGAGAGTGAGTGTCTCACGCACTTTTCATTTTCTTCATTTTTATTTTCATCTTTTCCACCTTTCTTTACCTTACACTTATTTTCACCCGCTTTTCTTTTTTTTCTTATGCATCGCGTTTTCTTATTTTTGTGTGTGCTGCATATGTATAGTAGATTTTGATTTCCTTTATCCTTATTTCTTTTATCCTTTTTGGCTAGAGATGAATTTTCTGTGATGATGATGACGTGGAATTAGCTTACCTCTATATGCATATTATCTTGTCATGCCATCATTTTTATTTCAGATATCATATGCTATACTTTGCTGAGCATTCGAGATAGTAACTTGCACCTTCATTATATGAATGTGACTGAAATTCTACTATTAGTTGAGTCTGATGATTTATATTGTATACTTTTCATAGAAAACACACCAATCTTCACATATTGATTTCCTATATTTGGAGAACTGCTTCGTTGTCTGCTATGACTTCTTTTTTGCATGAAAATTGTACGCTTGACTTTCAGGTTGATTGAATGTATGCCATTTTGATATGACTGGATTAGTTTACTTTCTGAAATCAAACTGAGTAGATTAGATTGCTCTGCTGAAAGTTGTCATGCACATTCTAAAGAGTGAACTGAGCGTTGCATATTTTTCTTTCTCCATATATCTTGAACATCATTTCTATACTTATAATCATTGATGAATCTCCCTTTAGCAAATCTTATATTGGCATCTTTCCCCTGCTGTAAATTCAATGCTCCAACACCCCAAAATCAAAAAGGAAAAAATACATGTATTTCTCTCTATCTTTTGATTTGGGATTGTTATTGTGTATATGATGAAAAAAGGAGAAAAAAGAGAAAAAGAGGAAAAAAAAGAGTTTATACACAATCACATTTCTTTCTTTCTTTCATCGCTCTTTTATTTTTATTTTTCTTGGAGCTTCAAAAATGGGGAAAAGTCATATTGTTTATCTGATGCCACCATGCTTATAGATAAGTTTGGGGGAGAGAATCCAATGATGTGTGAGAGAGTGACTATTTGTCTGTGCATGACAACCTAAGCTAGGTAATTTTCTATACTCATGGAGATTACTAGAAGTATTACGAAGTCCACAAGTTGACATTTGGTATGCATTTCATGAATACCACTCCTTTCTATTCTTACTGCTTCATATTGTGTGATACCTCTTATACTCCAAATAAAAAGCGATCAATTGAAAAGTGTGCGATATATGATTATGTATATTACTTTAGATGCTTCAGACGATGCTAATTTTAGAATGATTTCATATTTCATATCGTTTTGATATTCTTGGGTTTCTATATCGAATGCATATATATATGATCATAATATCGGGATAAAAATCTTTGGCATGTTTTTATTCATCGTGTGCTATTTGAGTAAGCAAGTCCACGTCCTGAGAAAATGATCTAGCACTTCCCTCTTTGTTTTCTTTTCTATCTTCTTTTTCCTTTTCTTTTTTACCCGCCGGGTTCGCCTTTTACTCATCTTCCTCGAGGACTAGTAAGAGGTAAGCTTGGGGGATTTTGATCGCTCCTTATTTTACACTTTTTTTCTGCATGTTTTCATGACATTTCGATCGCCCATATTGAGTTTTTCACGATTATTCGACGATATCGTGTTGCTTTCCACTATTTCTTGTTTTGTCGTATTTCAGGAGATATGGAGCGATCAGGAGCAAAAATGAGATCAAGAAACTTTCACGCACACCGGAGCGCCACCCACGGTTTTATTGAGGAGTTAAGAGCGCTAGAGGATGAGCGGAAGAGGAAGAAGTATGATAGAATCGACGAGGACATGAGGAGGAGAAGAAAAGGGCCCAGAAGCAGTTCACTCGGCCAAACAGATAGTTCACTCGGTCGAGTGAAGGAGTGAGTTCGGCCGAGTGAAACGGATACAGACTGTCGATTTTCAAAGTTCACTCGGCCGAGCAAGAAATTTCACTTGGCCGAATGGAGAAGCCCACTCGCCCGAGTCTGACAGGGACTTTCTCCCAAAAAGCAACCGACTTACTGGAAATTTGAGAAGACCCACTCGGCCGAGCAAGAAAGCTCACTCGACCGAATAAGGAAGATCACTCGCCCGAGTATGACAGAGCGCTAGACACCCAATTTTCCCAGATTCTCTGTTTTTTATTGGGTCTGTCACTCGGCCGAGTGACATGTTTCACTCGGCCGAGTAGCGCAGTCCGACTGCTACTCGAATTAGGATTTTTGGCTGCGCCAGGGGCAATTCTGTCAGGAATTTCTGGACGAATTTGACTTGTATTTAAACCTAGTTTTATTCCTAGTTTTAGGGGAGACTTGAACTTAATTTTGACGGCTATTCTATTGTAATTCTCAGCTGGAGATCAAAGACGCGCAATTTGGTTTGTTCTTTCTAATTAAAATTCTTGTTTTTATGAATTATTCTTTCTTAATTATGAATTGCGCTATGATCTATTTCTTTATTTCTAAGATTTCTAATGTGAGTAGTTTCGTCGTTCTAGGGCATGGGGATGAATCTTATGGATTCGATCTTTGAATTGTGATGAATGAATTGAATTGTTGCTAGGATTGATAAAAAGGTTGGGTTGTGATTGATTTATTACGAGTAGCTAGGAATTTCTATCGATTGGGGTTTGCAAGAGATTGGATCTCAATCGATGGAAAGGCCGAGATACTCGATTTAGGTTTATAATTGAAATTCTCTAGATTTGGTTTGCAAGAGATTGAACCAAAGCTAGAATTTTTATTATAAATCTATACTAATATTCGTTTGCAAGAGATTAGACGAATACGAACTATCATAACCTAGGTCGTAACTCGAGTTTGCACGAGAGTGGGCTCGAGGTGCGATTGGACGATGATGTCGATTTTCATGCTAGTGGCTTAGGTTAGGGTATGCACGAGAGTGGGCCCTAATCTAGGTTGCTATAGACCGGTAATAGCACGACAGCATGAGATTGGTTCTATATTCAGTTACGATTAGTTCACCTACATTCAAGCCTTGCAACATGGAGATTCATGACCCATAAGGATAAGTGGTGACCCATAGTGGGGATTCCCTATCCCTATACGCTTTTATTATATTGAATCTTATTCGCTAGTTGAACGATTGTGACACATTGCTATCCAAACTATTCCATTCTACCATCAATAGCTAGGTGATCAAGATAGAGTACTGTCAATTGTCCTCCCTGTATTCGATACCCGCTCGCCACTACGCCGTGCGCTTGCGGTAAAACTACAATTATTTTCCGGGTGTATATCCGGGAGCGATCAACTAGCAAGCACGCACGTCTAACTAAATCTTCCTATAGTCCAGGTCTAATGGGTTACCCTTATTATACCGAGACAAGATGCTCGGTTACACATCTTCCAGCCATCTAAGACAAGGAAAACGTTCCTATTAGACTCAGATTTATGACTTGAATGTTCTGAATATTTAAATAGATGTAGTTATCATTATTGTTGTTCCGATATTTCGTAGATGTAAAGAGGACCTGCATGGGCCACCACTAAAACCTGTCACGCCCCGCTTCCCAAGTACGGAAGGCGAGACGTGAAGAGGTCCGCTCAGACTTGGAGCTGTGAATCTACAGTCTGATAAGCGTCTGGTAATTTAATCCATTACCAGGTTCTTTGCATTACGACGAAACAACAATAATAATAATGAGGGATAGACAAATAAAATTGTCCAACATTCAGATTTTATTCCAAACATTACAGATATAGTCATACAGTAAATTACAGAGTCTGAAAAGAATGCCTAAGCATGGCCGAAACTAATACAAAGGGAAGGGTGCAACGTATCGAACAAACTAACAACAACTACTAAGAAAGTAAACGACAACTAAGGAAAGTCACCAGCTGAGACTACGGGTAGAACTCCGGGTCCTCGAACTGGACGTCAGCAAACTGTGTCCTCAGCAATTAAGTCAGGCTCAAAACCTGACATATGACACCCAAAGAGAAAAGGGCACATGTCAGCAAAAATCTCCAAAAGGAAGTGAGACTTTTGTGTAAGGAAACATAAGATCAAAAGTGTACAACTAGCAGTTCTAAAATAATAGAGATGACATGACATGTTATTTAATGAATGTAGCAGTTTAAACATGAGCATGAATGTTGCAGTTTAAGATGAACATGAAAGTTTACATTTGCACGACACGTTGTAGTAAAAAGCTACAAAACAAGATATCACGATTTCACGATGAAAACATGCATTCACATTGTGTACAGGGTTTACGCCTTACAGCTGAAGTTGCTGATCTGGCATACTTCTACACTAAGTGGTCGCCTAACCCTACACCAATCCCAGAGTTTATGCCTTACAGCTGAAGTGGCTGTACGTGCACACTTCTACGCTGAGTGGTCACTTAACCCTACCCCTCCACGTGTTTATCTTCTGGATCACAAGCCAGTAAGTGTTTTTCAATATGGCATAGGGGTGCACCTAGCCTCAATCAATATATAGGAGTCAAGATCCTACTCGCCGCAGCTTACATTTATAAAGTAGCATGTGACGTGTGTGTATATTTTATATATTCACGCACGTCTTCTTTGTGTTTTTCCGTTATTTTCCGCCGTCCCGTATCCGTTTTCTCGTATTTTCTAGTTTTCTTTCACTTCTCCTTGTTTTTGTGTGTTTGCAGGAGATTACCCCCATAGGGGACACATAACGAAGATATCATAAGTCCCAGAGCAACGGGAGGAGTCACGAGTGATCCAGGGGTAAAACGACCAAGATTGCCACTTTTCAGCCCCTACCAGATCGGTTGGACATAGCCAACCGATCAGGTGATGCACGCGTGCATGACCCGGACACAAGTTAAAGCGAAGTAAGGATCAACCGACCGGTCGCCCCAACAAAGTTCTCGAGAAAATGGAGCTGAATTCCAACCGATCGGGTGACCTTCACACGATCGGTTCATCTGTAGCCGATTCCTCCTAATGACGACCTGGAGAGCTCACCCGACGGCCCACTAACTGTGCCAAGTCGACGCAAGTTTCTGTCTTTTGGGCGATGTTTCCAACCGATCGGTTGATTTATCAACCGATTGGTTCACCCGATGACTGCAAGATCCAAACGACGAGCCGCTTGCGCCAACCGACCGTGTCACGTAAGACGGTGAAGTTTCTGAAGACCGCTGTCGAAGAACGCAGCAGCTCACCCAATCAGTTGATACTTCAACCGATCGGGTGAAGTCGTTTTCTGCCCTAGGTTTTCAGAAACGGGAGCTGTGTATTTTTTCATGTTTTTCCCCTATTGTGACGGCTGGAATTTTATCTTTATTTGTAAGTGTTCTGATCTTTATGAAACTTTGATATTATCTTAATTACATTACTACTACCGCATTTCAATTGCCTGATTATGTTTTTAACGGTCGATTTTCATTTAGATCGCTTTTTAGCTATAATGTGTGAGTAGTTCCATAATATGGGATTTTGGTGGAAACCCCTTCGTGGGTTCTCCCTAATGCGTCCATAGGACTAGGATATCGATATGGAATAAGAATCTATTGGTTACGCAGTGTGTTTTATTGTCATCGGCGGGAAAAAGACCGTCTTTGACCGTTGTGCCAAGGGGGAATAAACTTGGAGGTTAACTCCCTAGCCATAGCTCACGCCCTTAGCGCAGACATCGAATCCTTGCGCGCGGGAGTGGCAGGACGAGATGTTGGGAGTTATCGTTGTGAGCTTAGTGCTCCTGAAGTCGGTCAGTGATAATGGACATGGGAATGCCCACTGACCGAACCCGGGTAGTCCGGCGTATCATCCTGGGCACCGACCGGAATATCGGGCCCATGGGATGCTGGTATCACTCTTAGAGGCAACATCTCACCATTAAACCCTAATTCCGATCGTATTCCTATCCGCCGGTCGTAATAGCGAGAACACATGATAGGGTGGAAACCGAAGTCCCAGATTTCCTTTTATATTGTTTAACCTCGTATCTACATTTCGTGACAACCCATCCATCGATTCGGGCTAGCTCATCCCTAGGGTGAATTGGTTACTCTTAGAAACAAGCACAACCACGCCTCCCTGTGTTCAACCCCCAAGCCATAATACAACACCGTGCGCTTGCGGTACAAATATTTTAAATCGGGTATCCCCCATCATATTGCACACTTGCATGATCAAAAACCGTGGGGGACGTCAAGCTTTATGGCGTCGTTGCCGGGGAGGCAACGTGCTTGTTTATTTTAGGACCTTCGAACCCTTGAGTCTAGCTCATATCCCTATCTTGCGATAATTTTCACGCTCTTCTTTTTTATTTTTATTTTTCTAATTTTTATTTCCTATTTTTTATCTGTTTCTATCCCACACTTGCTTCACGGGTGTTTGTTGCTTTCCATGCGCAGGAACACAAGGAGTCTTGACGACTTGATTCCTGTTGATCCAGAGATAAACGCCACCCTTAGGCGTCTGGCCGCATAGAAGAGAAGAAGAGAAGAGTCTGAAGCCATGGGGGAGAATACCCCACCGCATAAATCCCTGCTGGAGTACTCGATGCCATCCATCGAGTCCACCTCCTCTATCCGACCTCCTGCTATTACGGCACAGAGCTTCGAGCTTAAGCCGTCCTTAGTGACGTGGATCCAACATGATCAATTCTCTGGGGCAACCATGGAAAGCCCTATCGAACATCTGGACTCCTTCTTAGAGAAGTTTGACACATTCCGGATTAATGGAGTCACAACTGAAGCAATCCGTCTAAAGTTATTCCCCTTCTCTCTGCGGGATAAAGCCAAGCAGTGGCTTAGGGGAAAGGACCCGAACACCTTCAACACCTGAGAGAAGCTCTCGAATGCATTCTTGACTAAGTTCTTCCCTCTGCAGAAAACGATGAAGCTGAGGAGTGAGATCTCCTCCTTCTCCCAGGCCAGCCACGAGTCCATGCATGAAGCTTGGATGAGATACAAAGAAATGCATCGGAGATGCCATCATCACGAGCTTCCTAAGTGGCAGATTATAAATCTGTTTTATAATGGAATGAGGGGCGACTTGAATTCTTCGATGGACGCGGCGGATGGAGGGTCCTTTATGTCTAGGAGTGAAGAAGATACCAAACAAATTCTTGAAAACATGGCATCGAACAATGAACGGTGGTGTGACGAGCGAGCCACACCTAGATCTGGGGATATCCACAGGGTCGAGGACGTCGACAAATTATCTATCAAGTTTGACTTGCTGTCGACCCAGATCTCAGCACTGATGGTAGGAGCCGGTGGTGCCGGTACACAACATATTGCGGCGATGGAAGCAGAAGGCATGTGGGACTTTGAGGTGGTGACATCTCACCACCGGTGGACCAAGCGAGCGCACTATTCTACAATCCTACGGAAAATGTACCGTATCTACCACGGACTAGCTCCAACCAAGCCTACTCTCCAAATAACTGGAACCACCCCAATCTTAGCTACCGGGTGCCTTATCAGCAACCGCAACCACAAGTATATCAGCCGCCTAGGCAACAATAGCAATTTCAGCAGCAGCAGTTTCAGTAGTAGCAGCCCCCACAATCATACCAGCAGTACCCCCAAGGAACCAGCAGCCCATGCAGCAGCAGCAGCAGCCGTACGGCCAGCAGCGTGCTATCTCTCCGGTTGAGTCCCTCTTGACTCAGTACATTTCGAACCAGGAGAAGATCAATTTGAAGCTATAAATGGGGCAGAGGGCCCTCACTGACCAAGTAACCCAGCTGGGGTTGCTGGTGGTGAACCTTTAAATGTCGAAAAATCAATTGCCGCCACAACCGGAAGTGAACCCAAGGGGGGCGAACCAGACTTTGGCACTCACGCATGATCATGCAAATGTGTCTGCTATCGTCTTGAGAAGCGGAACACAAATTCCTACAAGAGTGCCCGCCAAGGAATCGGAAGCACCGTTGGTAGTAGAGCGACCAATTGAAAAAGCTAATGACAACGGCGCTTCGTCACCATAGACTACGACTCCGGAAGGAGTCCCTGAAGAGGAGAAGAAAAAGGATGAGGAAGGGAGCCTCAATGTATTTAAGCCCGTTGTGCCTTTTCCACAACGACTTGCCCGAGCAAATAGATGAAAAATACGGCAAGTTCTTCGCTATGGTCAAGGATTTGAGCTTACAAATCCCATTCCTTGAAGATATAGAGACCATACCCTCCTACGCGAAATTCCTCAAGGATTTGGTGACAAAGGGTTCTAGAAAGAAAAAGGTAGTTCTCACGGCGGAGTGTAGTGCTCTCATCCAGCGAGCAAATCCGCCTAAGCTTAAAGACACAGGGAGCTTCTCTATCTCTTGTGCGATCGGGGAGGTAAAGATCCATCGCGTGCTCGTCGATCTTGGAGCGAGAGTCAGTTTAATGCCCCTGTCGCTATATAGGAGGATATGGATGGGCGACCTGGAGCCCACCGGTATGACCCTACAGCTTGCAGACCGAACGGTCAAATATCCGATGGGGGTTGTAGTTGACATGCGTGTCAACGTAAGTGGGGTGCATGTGCTAGTGGACTTCGTCATTATGGACATGCCTGAAGATACGCATACCCCCATCATCTTTGGACGGCCCTTCATGGCCACCGCCGGCGTTTTAATAGATGTGAAGAAAGGGAAGTTATCCCTTAATGTCGGCAACGAAAAGGTCGAGTTCGACTTGGGGTTGTCCATGAAGCATCCTCCTGATGAGCAAGGGTGCAATATGCTGGATATAGAGGAAGAGAGAGCAGCTGAAGCTGGGGCTTGGGAAATTCTTTCAAGGAATCCCCCCGATAGCTTGGGGGACCTTGAAGAACACGTCGGTCTGAAAAAAGATGATGTTGCTGAGAAAGCGGGTGCGTCACATATGATCCCTCCCGGATACCAAAAGTCTCCTCCGAGGAGAAGAAAAGGGAAAGAGCCCATGGGGCTTACCGGTGATGAGATCTGGATCTTGAAAAAAGTGGCGGTAGATGCAAATATAAGGGAGAAGCCCCCTGATACCATCAATGAAGGGAGGACCGTCGAAGAAGTCTTTTTATCGCCGCTGCCGGTACCGGAGACCACTGCTCAAAATCTGAAGGGATGCCAAACTTAGGGCATCCCCCCGTCCACATTGAAGATCATCTACGGGCGTCGAGCAAACAACGTTAAACAAAAGCGCTTCATGGGAGGCAACCCATGCTCTAAACTTTTATCTTTGTTTTTGGGATTATTTTTAGCTTTATTTTTCTTAATTTGATAAATAAATCCAGCCACGGGAACTTTCTTCGAGAGACTTAGGCCATTTGTGAATTTTTGCAGGAAACAAGCCCTCACCCGATCGGTTGACCACTCAACCGATCGGGTGAGACGTATCAGACAATGGCCGTATCTGTTCTCCAGCGAACCGGTCGGGTGAAGCAAGCTGATACCGGGTGGCTGATCGTGTGAGAACTGAAGTCTCGAAAAATTTAGGATTTAATCAACCGATCGGTTGATATGAAGCATGGTCGTGTGACTGACCGGGTGAGCTGCACTGAATTCTCGGGAAAAATTATGAAGCGGCCAATCGATCGGGTGATTATTCACCCGATCGGTTCACATGTATCCTCTTTTCAACAAAATTTTCGACCTAATAATCAACTGATCGGGTGAAAACTCACATGATCGGTTCGACTTAAATCCTATAAATACCCCGACTTCACCCGTTCATTTCCCCCTCACCCGATTTCGACTCTCCTTCGCCGTTTCGACTTCTCCAAGCTCCAACCGGCCTTGTTCTTCCCTTAATCGACCACAAATCCCCCTTAATCGATCTCTCCACTCCCTATCTCCTTCCCCCCATCGATCTCCCTCTCTCCATCTTCAATTTAACCCCCAGAAAAACCCTAATTTCCGCCCAACTCGCCACATTTTCGAAAATTTGTTGAAAAGAAACGCCGCGGCTTCACACTCCATCTCATTGCACTGCGTTGGGTAATCTACGAGCAAGGATCATCATCTCCACTGGGTAACTTTGCTCCTTAACTCCATTTTCAAATTTTTTCCCTAGTATTATTATTTTGCTCGATTGCCTGTGTTAGGGTGCATTCATCATATCTCGCATACACTAGCATCACACACACTCACATGGCCTGGGATCAAGATAAGGGTAAGGGTATTATGCGTGAGGTGGGGTCGTCTCGCAAGAGACGAAAGACCACACGTCCACCACACTCACGCCCTCCTCCTGCACAGCCTGTACAACCCCAACCCTAACCCTAACCTATCATCCCAGCTGAGGACCCAAATCAGATCGACTCATTTAAGCCCACTTAACCCAATAAATAAGATCACTTATTTAACGAGTTGTATATGATAATGTAGCATATGAGGGGCGGAACTATGTTAGGGCTGAGGTGGGCTATAGCCCGTGTAACTTTATAAAGATCCTCTTATAATACCTATGACATCATTAACAAGTAGCCCGGTTGGTTGAGCCTCTATTTCCAATGCAAGGAGTCATGGTATCGAATCTCGCCTGGTGCGCAACAACATCAGCTTTTTCTAATTATTTTAAAAATTCCTATTGATACCTAACTTTAGTTAAAATTTCCATTAACATCCTTTATTTATTTAGTTGTTTTTACCTCTTGTAGTCCTTCAATTTCCAAGACTATACTCATATTATTAGAGAATGTTCCAGATTTAGGTGAAAAAATTCCTTTTGATCCCTAACATTACCGAAAATTCCGATTAACGTCCTCTATTTATTTGTTTCAGACTCTCTTGTACTCCTTCAATTTTCAAAACTAAATCCATTGTATTTTGATTAGTGGTGGGGAATGTTGGGAACATGTATATTTAGAGAATGTTCTAGATTTCGATGGATCGATTTCTCGATGGGGGAAGCTTGCACATTGGCCATTATTAGAGATGTTCACGTCTGGGGATTTTTTTGGAAAAAGTTTGAATTTTTTTGATATAATTCATAATTAATGATGATCACGATAGAATCTTTTTAGTCTATGTCCTGACGAATTTAGTGTATATACTGTTAAATTGATATAGATTAATTGTCAAGGTGCAATCTTTTCAAACTAATTGATGTCAAAATTACATATTAACCTATTGACCACTAACAAATAACAATGTTGTTTTTTGGATGACTGGATAGAGTGAATAACATTAAAATGCATGGAGTCATGGTATCGAATATCGCCTGGTGCGCAACAACATCAGCTTTTTCTATTTATTTTAAAAATTCCTATTAATACCTAACTTTAGTTAAAATTTCCATTAACATCCTTTATTTATTTAGTTGTTTTTTTACCTCTAGTAGTCCTTCAATTTCCAAGACTATACTCATATTATTAGAGAATGTTCCAGATTTAGGTAAAAAAATTCTTTTGATCCATAACGTTACCGAAAATTCCCATTAACATCCTCTATTTATTTGTTTCAGACTCTTTTGTACTCCTTCAATTTTCAAAACTAAATCCATTTTATTTTGATTAGTGGTGGGGAATGTTGGGAACATGTATTTTTAGAGAATGTTCTAGATTTCGATGGATCGATTTCTCGATAGGGGAAGCTTGCACATTGGCCATTATTAGAGATGTTCACGTCTGGGGATTTATTTGGAAAAAGTTTGAATTTTATTGATATAATTCATAATTAATGATGATCACGATATAATCTTTTTAGTCTAAGTCCTGACTAATTTAGTGTATATACTGTTAAATTCATATAGATTAATTGTCAAGGTGCAATCTTTTCAAACTAATTAATGTTAAAATTGTTGTGAACGAGAAACAGGTTTGGAGAAGGTTGAGGCTAGGAAACCCCTAGCCTCCTTTATATAGTATTCATAATGGGTACTCATGTGGGTGGATACCCAATAGGCCCAATGGGTCCTATTCATAACACTTCCCCTTATCCAACCAACGTGGTATACTCGACTTATGAATACTGAATGATTCGTTAGTACTAATGAGTATCTTAAAGGGTGGATACTTCTAGATCCAAGTTAAGGGTAACTGCCTCGTTAAAAACCCTTTGCTATGGAAAACCCGGTGGGAAAAAACCGATAGCGAAGGGAAAAGAGTACAGCACTCCATAACTTCCCCTGATTTGGGGATGTGTCGAGGGGTGGATACTTCTGGATCCAGAGTCAATGTGGTTGCCTCATTAAAACCTTGACTATGGAAAACCATGTGGGAAAAACCACTAGCCAAGGAAAAAGAGTACAACTCTACAGTTGACTCCCACATATCTGATCAAGCTTCAGGCTTGCAGATATCCTATATATCTATTCATTTATTTCATATGTGTCTATACATCCATCTTGTCTACAACATTCCGAAAGCAAAAGTAAAGTACAAGCATCACTCATCTATACAAGTTTCACTCATATAGGGTAGTAGCTGAAACTGAAGGAGTCTGCGAACTTGGTAGTCAGCTCCACGTCTCAATCGTCATTGTCTGCAAAGGTACTTCAGGACCTGGCTTTGTATATTCTTGAACTGCTTCTTGGATGATGAGCTTCTCGGGATGGTAGGAGGATGTAGACTTGGGAGGATTTTGTGTAGATCTTCAGGAGGTGGACGTCCCTTTTATGCTATTCATCACGATGATCTGTAACCTGCATATGCAAATACATTTAACATAGAGGATTTTTCCTCGACCCTTGGAGATAGCGCAGAAGCTACATATCTCTGGTCCAGTGGCGCGCTGCAGGCGCTGCACTGTACCTGGCTAATAGTTATACTGCTAACGCTCAAAAGAGACGCATGCAGTTGGCCAGGTAAAAGAGCGTTTCAAAGACACTCAAGGTACTTTTGGACCATATATATTCTTCCCCTCTTCCAGCTAACAGAAAGGGGTCTTTTAATGTATATCCATACGCCCAAATAGGTGTTTTTAGTGGAGAATGATTTTAATGTTTCTTCATAAATCGTCATTGTATGAAGTTTTCATCTTCGGGATGATTAATTAACATCATCTTCAGGATGATAGTTCATTTCCAGGATAATAGTTCATCTTCGGGATGATTGTTCATCTTCAGGATGATTAATGTCATCTTCAGGATGATGGTTCATCTTCAGGACGATTAATGTCATCTTCAGGATGATAGTTCATCTTCAGGATGATGGTTCATCTTCAGGATGATTAATGTCATCTTCAGGATGATAGTTCATCTTCAGGATGATTGTATTCTGTAAGCCAAGAATTTATGCCTAGCTAGGATTTTCATATCGTATCATATCATATTTGATAGATAGGCTTTAACAGATATTTTGGTAATTTCTCTTCAGGAGGTCCGATAATATTTTGAGTTATTTAAAATAATCTCAATTCTTTTAATTTGCTCTCTTAAGAACAATACTGTTTTTAAGAGATGCAAACAACAACCTTTTAGTATGAGTCATTTAAGGATCTTTGTCTAGGTTGTCTTTCCTTTAATCATATTATTAATATGTGTCCCAAAAAGAAAGGAAAGTAAAGAAAAAATTTATATATGCAGTTGAAGAGATTTTATATCGGTAATGTTGTCACATCCAATAGCAACATCAACCAAAAATTCCCTCTTCTTACCATTCGTTGGGTTACACCTTGACATAAACCAGTCGATGCATCAGATTCATCTTGTAAGTGAGTTCAGCTCATCTTACTTGATTACTTCCTGGTTTGAGCGATTTATACCTCTAAAGCTATATCAAATTAAAGTGCTTATAGCTAACGATTTTATTTTAATTCTCCTTCAATACTCAGTTATCCCATAGGATTTGATATCATTTTTGATACTAGGACTTCAGGTCCAACACCTCATATTTCATAAGTGAGTCCAGCTCACCTTATTATTTCCTCATTCCACATTATTATAATTTGGCCAAATTTCTATCTTTGCTTCAGGCAAAGCAGAGTTGTGGAATCGATATTACTTGGCAAAGTGAAATATGAGAGAATTTGTCGACAAAATGTGTTCTTTCTTGCCCAAAACTCACCCCGTACGTACTATAATCATTTGATTTCTCCGAGAGGTGTCTCCTTCACGACGCGTTAAAGAAGTGAAGGTTCTGGGACGGGTAAAGAATATGGACAGATCCAGAATTGGTCCTTAGCAACCAAGTTGCAATAAGGTTCTGCATTTGAGCTCACTTTCCTGTGGTGGTATTGCTTTTTCGGTCTCCAGGAGTAGATTTCTCTCTTTGGAGCCTAGTGGTATGTCCTCTCATCTCTTAAGGACATCCACTTCTGCTACTAGTGGATTGCATCCATTATATTTGGTATGTCAATCCTAGCTGGATTTTTAGTAGCAGGGATGTGAAAGTTTTGACAATTTTTAAATTGTCAGTCTGATTATAATCAGATCATATGTATTTACTTTTGAAATGGTCAATTTGAGCTTCAGGCTCATAGATGATTTGAACCAAAATAGGGAATTGTATGATCTTCAGGATCCTTTTTTACCATCAACACACAATCTATAAGACGTGTATAAATGCCTTACTCATACGAGATTTTGGAATCTATTCATCAAAGTTGGTTAGTCCTGATGAATGTGTTCTCTTTGTGGCATCATGACAGTTTATGTAGTGTTGCTTCAGGAACACATACACAACGTTGCAGACGTACCATCTTTTAGATGTGCTCTAAACCCATTCTTAGAAAATGTTTATATGGAGTTGATCAGACTCATATATAAAAAGGTTCTAATGGTGTGTTTATCTGAGTGTACACAATCAATGTTGCTAATTATTTATGATTTCCCATTTTTATCCAAAGTTACCACTATTTTTAAAAAAATTGTGGTTGTATAATGACCATTTTTAGAGGATATATTGATGCGTACACCAAGGGTACATCATCAGTCCTATTAAGGGAGTGGACGAGGCCTATTTATATCCCTTAAATACTCTCAAGAGACCTAAAGGTCTTCATTATCTTTAATGATGATAGTATATCATCTTAAATTCCTTTGAGGAAGTGGGGAGAATCAATGTCCATGTGAATGGAGATGATCTAATTATCATTTTTCCCTTTTGAATAGGACAATGAAAGTTTCACCCTTTTTGAAGAATCTTCGGGTTCGTCTGGTTGATGATGTCTTGCATCATCACTCCAGGGTGACATCGATCCAAAGTTGGTCGATTCTGGACACTTCTGGTGTTCCAAAATAATTCCTCTTTTTGAATTTATGTGGGACTTTTGAAAAGTCCATTAAAATGCTCAAGTTAATTTTTTCCGGTAATAGTTGAAATGTGTTCAAACTGTGAAGGATTACATCTTCACATTGACTATTGTGCGGATCATTATGGTACAAAAGCTTCAGGCTTCATTTATTTCTTGAGTCATTAGGGATTTCGTTTTGATGAATATCCTTTGAAACTGTATAAGTTTCAGAGAGTATATGGCATCCTCTTTTTATTTTTAGGGGTATTCAAGATAGCAAATCATTCGCAGTAAAATAAAAATGTATTAAAAACTACAAGAGAATAATACTGATGATTTTGTTAAGTCAACAAGTGACATAGTGTGATGCGTGCTCTTGAAAACATATAATAATAATCATGCTCATTAAGACTTATGTTATGACAAAAGATTATATTTGATTTCAAAGTTTATTTGTCCTCGGGGAGTAGCTAAATGTACATAAGGTCAATTAGACTTTCGTCGTTTTGACTAGATATGTATGTATTTTTATATGGCATAAGTTAATGCACATTCATGTTTGCAAAAACATTATGGCTCTTATCAGAACTTCTGGTCTGATATTGGCTTGCCATTGCTTACTCCATGTCGAGGTATATCATATCTTCCCTTTCTCATTTAATTCAAGACTTCCCCTGTTTTAAGTTTTCCTTATTTTTATTTCAGGTCATGTTTGATCCTGAACTTCCCCTGATTTCAATATTCCTTATTTATAAAGGACAATGAAACTTAGTCTTGCTAAGGAGACTTAAGCAGGGGTTTGAGTAAATTATTTTATACTTCCACTTTTCTAATTAATAAGAGAATTTTAAAAGACTATTTGAATGCTCGAGTATAGCTTCAGGCCATTTACTTGAGTCGTTCAAATTTTATGTGGATAGTTTATCATACTCATAGGGGAAAACAAATACGTGGCTATGAAATTTATAATTTCTCACTTATCTATTAATAATTCACGACTTCGGGCGTACACTTAAAAGTAGGGGTAGATTCAAAAATCATACATTGTAAAGTGAGATGACTCTAAAAGAGTTTAGCGGTGTTATGACAACTGCTGGTGTCAATATTTACCGCAAAATGCGCATCTCTAAAAAAGGGATCGCATAAATGGTTTTCGCATAAGCCATCGTTATTGTTGATATTTATTTTATTAGGGAAAAAAGGGGTGCTGACTTTTGATTTGCTTTTGAACTTCAGGTTCATTTTGTCAAAGTGGGTATGATGTTAAACTTTTTTTTTTGAAATCATGATTGTCTTATTGTCATAAATATCGTCATATCATGAGCCCATCATACATATAAAGTAAATCTTGTAAACTAAAAATTATGCTCAATTAAACTGAATTGAAACAAGTATGATGTATACACATGCTATTTATATGCTGCACGCATTTAAATAATCTCATCGCAGATATATAGTCTAGCTATAGGCATTAAACTATATCAAAGTGATTTTAGCATGCTTTTTAACAGTTTCATTGTAACATTAACAT
>JAULAV010003095.1:0-24997 GCA_030789695.1 Scilla litardierei | reverse complement strand
AAAACTCTCCAGATTTCTCCAATTTACGACATTGTCATTGAGCTTTTTCCACTTTAGACCCAGGGGTTTTTCCCGTACGTTCCTGCTTTTCTACTTTTTACCCCCCAGACGCTACCGACACACACCCCCCCACACTTCCCTCTCATTTCCTTATACGTGTGGGTAATGCCTTCGTTGTGGGGGGTTTTTACACGGGTCACCGTGCACTATGTGCACGGGTAATTTCTAGTGCATATATGTATGATACCGATACATGTATCACCCCAACCCTAACCATAAATCGTAACCCATAACATCATTATATTTATATGATATCCTCATCTTAATTAAACGACTTTCAAATATGATATATCAAATATATGATATGATATATTTACGCAAACCCAAACTCATAAGTGTTATAGGTGATAGGCTATATGGTTATAGATTATATATATATATACTAGTCACGTGCCCGTGCCCGTAGGGCACGGTTCAATTTAGATATTTCCCCCTCAAAATCTTAGTTCCCCCGAAAATGTGGGCACGATTCATTTTAGATATTCCCCCCTCAAAATCTTAGTTCCCCTGAAAATGTGGACATGATTCATTTTAGAAATCCCCCCCCCCCCCTCAAAATCTCCGAAAATTTAGCTCATCTCAAGGAATTTTGTTCCCCCAAAAATCTTAGTTTCTCCCAAATCTTAGTTCTCTCCGCCTTAGCTTGTCTTTTTTTCCTTTTGTTTGATTTTTTGTTTTTTTCCTCATGTATATGAAATTTATATGTTAACCAGATGGATACTATTCCTATTGTAATATTTACTTGAATTTCAAATTCTATTCAAATATAGAGTTTGGTCTCCAGTTATTCCCTTAATTTTGAACTTAAAAATACAACAAAAATGGAATTTGTTGCTGTTATGATTTGATGTTAGTTGAATTTCTGTCTGATGTGGAAAATATTTTGAGTCTATGGAACATTTTGGCATATGAAAATGGAAAATTGCAACGCAATTATGATACTTAGTGGCCTTGCAGAATGTTAAAGAGTACTTACTTGTATATGATCACACCATTGCTACAACCTGAGTACTGAATAGTTCTTTGCTTCAATGTGAATTCAAATTCTATAACCCGTGTGCTTGTCATTGCAAGTGAATGACACATGAATGCTTTAAAACCTAATACTTCTATCTGAAGACATATATGATAGATTCCTTATATTTTGTCTTTTGAGGAAGTAGCATACGAAGAGTTACATTACTTTTGTTCTTCTTAAGCTTGTTGCTAAAGTTCAAAAAGTAATTAAAAAACATTGATAATACATGTTGGTTTGCACATTTATTTCAAGCTATTGGACCTGAATATGGGGAATGGTTCGAGACTTCTAGAATAGACGGACACCTAAAGGTTGATGTGGTAGAAGGTGTGTGTCTTTACCATGCAAAGATTTAAGTCTGAAACATTCTTTATTTTTAATTTTACATGTGTATTATTTGAAAATTGAGATTTGTTAATGGTTATCAATAGAGAATTGGTGCAATCTAATTTTGTAGGATTATTTGAATGAAACGTTGCAAGGATTTACATAAATCATTCAAAAATATTACATAGATTAATTGGAAATAGAATATAATTATAACCAGAATTAATTTGTTATCCCCCCAATGGCAACAATTAAACAATTATGTTATTTTGCAAACAATTCTACCTCAAAAACTATTCAAGTATGAGGGCATATGCATTAAAATGACATACTTCCCACCAATCACACCAAAAGCTCCAAACTTTAGGATTTATTTCATCTCAAAAGTCTAAACATTGAAATTTTCTACCCGAAAAAGTTAAAGAGAACTAAGATGAGAGTTCAGTTACCGCACATTAGTGACGTTGAGGGTAGTTTAAAAAACTAAAAATGTTCCGCCTATTTCAGTTTTCAATTGTTATTACACTAAAAAACTAACAATCCCCTAACATTATCAATTCAAATTCGTATAGGAATTCTCACAAACAGTTTCTGGCATATATCAAATTCTTACAGTTTCATACAACACACAAAAAAGCACAAAAGATTTTATATTTGTTACCTTGAGAGAGAAATTGAGGGCGCCCGAGAGATAATATATGACGATGTTGATCACATTCCTCGTACAAAGAGAGTCTAATGGAGTTTTAGTGCGAGATGAAAAGAGATTTAAATATAATAAAAACTGTCGAGGCTGAAGCCTCTATGCGTGTCCTTTAGTCACACTGATAAAAAAATAGATGGAGTCAGCGTCATCAAAAAACAGGATTTTGAGATGAACCCATTTCAAGCTGAGGAAAATAAATGACAGAAATGCAAACAGAAATTGGTTCATCTGGGTGTGCAGATTATGCTATACTGCTTGGAAACTGCTTGGAATGTGCAGATTATGCTACCAAGTTCATCTGTTTGGAAACATTCTCAAAATTCATCAGTTTTGAGAATGTGCAGATTATGATATACTGGACTCATTCTCAAAACTATACTGCACAATATGCTATACTGCACATTCTCAAAATTTTTGAGAATGCTACTAAGTTTTCAAACAGTTTTGAGAAAGTGTAGTATTATGCTAAACTGCAAATTTTTGAGAATGAACCCATTTCAAGCTATTTGAGAATGAACCAATAAATCAATTTTGAGAATGTGCAGATTTTTGAGAATGCTACCAAGTTCATCTGTTTGGAAACATTCTGTTTGGAAACATGTTTTAGAATCTGCACATTCTCAAAAATCTGCACATTATGATATATTGCACATTATTATGCTATACTGCAAATTCTCAAAATGTGCAAATTATGCTATACTGCACATTCTCAAAACTGCTTGGAAACAGAAATGGGTTCATCTGCACATTCTCAAAAATGAGTCCAGTATGCTACCCAGTTCATCTGTTCCAAGCAGTGATGAGTCCAGTATAGCATGTTATCAAGCAGTGATGACATGCTATCAATGTTATCATTGTTATAAAACTGGAAAGTGTTATGTTATCACATAATAAAACTTTATCACTGTTATAAAATTTTGAGATGAACCCATTTCATCACTGCACATTTCATCATCTGGACATGCAAACAGAAATGCAAGTTAGAGGTGGCATCATTTGAGAATGAAATGAACTGGCCAAGACAGTCTGCACATGTCTATTGTATATTTAAAAAAATGTAATAGAAATTTTAAAAATTACATGTTAAAAATACTCCAGCATGGAAACTGAACTGTAACATGTAATGCGGGAGTATTTGAGCTGGAGTGTTTGAGGTGTAACATCATGCTGGAGTTGAATACTCAAATAAATGGAATAAATTGTAACATCAATGTCAGCATACAATTCAGTTTTGAGGTGACATCGTATGCTGAATTGCATGCTAAATTTGACATGCTGGAGTTGAAAAGCTGAAAATGAAAATTCAAATACTGAATTGAATACTCCAAATGAAAAGCCCATATAAATTATTTTTAACATGAAAGCAGAACTGAATTGACCTGCTGATGATATGCCACAAACCCAGAAGAGATGCAGATTGAAGCCGGGTCAGGACTGTAGAATTCTCACTTTGTCATGGATTTTATTTCCAGAGCAACGGTGGTGTCTGTCGGTGAGTAATACTAAAATCTTCTGAACATAAAAAAGAGTATTGATTAGTAAAAAGAATTTGGGAAAGTGTCATTCCCTAAAATAACTTAAGATGGGCATCATCACAATTATCATTAGCACAATTATCATTAGCTTCTACACTTTCTATGCTCTTATTTTTTTACACTGTGGAATTTGAAACATCTGAATAGCTTATACTTCCTTAAATAAAAAAATTTTCTGGTTTAATTGCTCTATGTCACACAAAACTAAGTTTGACTTAACAAAGGAGCAAATTTGTATATCCTAAGCAGTCAATTTTAGTCCATTTTATTCACATTTGAATATTTCATTGTGTACGCAATGTGGGTAGCCGATACATAATTGTTACATATTTAGAATGAAGGATGAAGTACCAAATGAAACTGTCCAAACAGATTCGAGATCCGAGGACAATAGGCATCTCATTTTTCTTGCATGTGATCCAGTAATTGAATTGAAGGGAAACTCCAACCTTTAACCAAGAATTTCAATCAAACAAAGATTCAATTTTTACAAACTGCACAAAATTTCATCACTATTATCAAGCATGCAAATCAAGGAAAATTGTTATGTTTAAAACTAAAAGGCATGAGACGATATGATTGTGATGCCCAGAAGTATCAGCAGTACACAAATTGACCTACAACCTAAATTGTTAAACAACATTAGTTAAAAAAACTTTAATCTAAGTTACTAATTAATATGTTCCTGGTACAAATTCTCTTAACACAAAAGGCATGATATCGATCAAATTATGTATTGCTTCAAAAAGGTAAAAGAATGACGTTACTTACTGGGGGAAAACACGTTATGTCTGAACCATAGTAATGATACTCAGCTCCCACGTCAAATAAAGCCATGTCTCCATCTTTTAGCATCTGCAAAGATATGTAACTGTAAGTTACAAACCTAAGGAACTCAACTTCCAGAAGTAAATTGTAATATAGCGGATAACTAATTGATATGTTTAAAACTAAAAGGCTGAATTTCCATGTTTCATCCTTCCAACAGAAAAAAGGGAAGATTTATAAGTTAAAATTTGGTATAGAACAATAACCAAAATAATCTCTAAGGTATTCTTTTAGTGAGTTTTGCTCCATATAGAAAGCGTGCGCAAAATGGAAATGATTTTTAACCTCCTTTTTAGCATTTTCGATACCAAATTATGATAATAAATCTAAATTCATCAAGCACTATACACATGCGACTTGGCTTTCTCAACAAAGTTAAACAAAAAGAACTATGGGGTCGTTAGGGGGGATATGCACTGCAACACATGTGAATTGACGTTCTCAAAAAAGTTAAACAAAAAGAACTATAGAGGTGTTACGGGGGATATGCTATGTAACACGAAATAAAAGCAGAAGATAGTTGTAATAATGATGACAATGTCAATAAAGAGAACTACGGGGGCGTTAGAGGCGATATGCACTGCAACAGTGTGTTAGAAGCTCCAAATGCATACTAACTGTTGTTCGGACTGATTGTAAATAGCCATGTTTGAAGAGTTTAACAGACAATATGCTAAGGAACTGATAAAAACAAAAAGATCATATGTTTAGCTTCATCTCGTGTGAGACTTACTCCAATATAAATAGTTGGTGTGCAAAAATCCTGGAGACGTCACCTTCCTTCTAAATTTATTTCTGCAAAAAAGATCAAAAACAACAAAAAATTTCAGGGAAAGAAGCCTCAATTCCCTTGTTTGAAACAGGCTGCCGTGATCAAATGTTAACTTCTCTAGATTTCTGAGCCGGTTGTGTCTCAAGAAGTCCAGTAGAAGCAGTTTCCATATTTTTGATTTCATCAATATCTAAATCCTGGCTCATGTCGATAGGAGGGTCAAATGCCTGCATAGATTTGTTGAAATCAATAAGTCAAAGAGAAGCACTAAGGTTCACGTTTATGATGAATGTCAGGGACACATGTATTGGATTGAATCCTAATGGCTTTTTGAATCTTAGATTCCACACTAACACATAAGCAGAAAGAAATTAAGTTGAAGCACACTGATTACTGAAATAGTAAAAGAGAAAAATAATTCACCTGAAGCATGTGCATGATGAAAAATGTATTCTGCGATATGCACCTGCAAGGTATAATTAGTTAGAATCTACTCTTAACAGTATCTTACTAAGAAATATCACACTATAATCGTAAACATTGCACCTTAAGAATTTAGACAGACTCGTATCAAGTAGAACAACTACAGAAGTATATCTTAAATCAAAAACTATGCCAAGCTGCCAGGGAAAATAACAAAACTTAATCAAGGTTTGAAGACAAAACCGTTCTCATTGTCAGTTTCCTTCGGGCTGAAATTTCATGCTAATGTTGATCATAATTAATCCTTTCAAGAGGGCTTTGTAAATTTACATATGACCCTATTTCTATTGGTGGAAATCAGCACCACCCTTTGCTTCAATTGAGATCAGATAAATAACATGTGAGAGTTATTTCTCTTTCAATTGAGATCAGAGAAATAGCAGCACACCCTCCCCCTCTAAATAACACTGAGAGAAAGAGAACACAATACCTCTGCTTTCAGCTTCCTTACTCCATGCATTGCATCTCCATCCCTCCTTGTAATAGCAGGGGGCAATAACAACTTCAAGGCTAGCTAGTGACACAAAACAATCCAGTTCTATTTTCCAACACGCTTGTTGTATAGTTGAATTTGACGTCTCCGTTCAATTCTGATAATTGGATTATTGTTTGACCGAAAAGTAATCTTTTCGCCATGCTCCTAAGTTTTTTTTGACTAAGGACAATGCAATAATGGATATGATGAATCAAGAAAGTAATGCTATTGTGATTGGCATTAAAAAATAAAGAACTTCATTTGGAGTCCAGCAATTACAACACATGTTAAAAAAATTGACCGAGAACAATACAAAACTGAGGGTCCAAATGTGAGCAAATCAGTGTAAATTCCTAAAATGTATTCAATAACACAAAAATTGAAGAGAAAAAACAGTGTTAATTTTCATCATGGAGTACAAATAACAACAACATCACCACCACCACTAATAAAAGGGGAAAATTGCTTTTAAGTGGTAATTTTCATCATTAACTTGTAGTCTACTGATGTTTACGTTGGATGGCTTTTATCATGGTGAGTTCACTGCATTCCATTACATCAGCTGCTAATTATTTCTCTGATCTCAATCGAATCAATAGAAAGGAAATGGAACTGAACCAAACCTCGACGAAGATCATTCCTAGTAGTGATAAACATTAATTGAGGTGGGAATAGTCGACGGAGTTATGCGATCTGCATTTTTTTGAAATAGGATTGGTGTGATGTATAACATGATAAGCCTCATATCACTGGCAGAGAACAATATAATGAAGAAATGCAGGCAAATCTATATCTTGTAACAGAGTAGTGGAGGAATGTAGCGATCTTAGCCATTCCAAGATCCTTTCCAGGGCATAATTTGTTGCCATCGCCAAACAACATGAAGTATTGGTGTGTCTCCAAGTTCTTGTCCTGTAGTCGACGATGTATAACATGATCAAGAATTGGCCATTGGAAATTCACCTTACGATTCAATGCAGAAAATCTTACCATCCATCTCCATGGATTGAAGGTTAGAGGCTCGGGATATAGAAACGTGTCATAGTTGATCTCCCTTGTGTACACATAGATCCTCCACCCTTTAGGAATCAAAAATACAGATAGACAAAATGCAATAGGTTAGGACATGTTTGGAATTTTAAGACTTCTCTTGTTATATCTTTAGATATGAGAACCAACCTCTCATTTCTATATCTTGAGTTATTTTCCTTAGAACTCCATTGACAACTGTAGTCATTCTTAAGGTCTCAAAGATTACCTACAATGAATTCAAAATCAATAAGCTTTTGCAAGATTGAACAACTTCGAATCAAACTGAAAGTTTATCTACCTTATGAACATGTGAGAGTTCCTTATATGACCTTTCGTATCGGCGAACATCCTCCTCAGCGGCATCCGAGAGTAGCAACATTTAGAAAGTTTCAAAATACAAAACCTTAGATCGCGTCAGACTTGAGAGTAGCAGCAAATTGTATAGCAACTAAATCTCAAGGGGATTTGATGCTCGGGGGTCGTTCTTTTTCCTCCCCATCGCAGATTCCCAATTGCCCATATTTGCCCAAACCCCTGCAAACAAAAACAATTGCATGTTTCATTGAAGCATTACGTCAAACACTATTCTTATTCAAGTCAATCTCCAAATTTAAATCTCCAAATTGAAGGCAATCTCCTAATGCAAAAGTTTCAGGTCTTTTTGAACTGTTGTTTCGTCTGCTAGTAACGGAATCATTATATCTGAACAGTATTGTGTTATTGCAATTGAAGCATTCTATCAATTAAGCTAAGTCCATTGAGATAAGAGACATGTGCATAATTTTCTGGCTAGTCAATATACGTAGGACTGTTAGAAACGGATGGTTTCAGTTGGGTGATAAAGCCTTTTTTGTGTTTTAAATTGGAAAAACTGGAATTTAGCACAGCTATTCCACTATGTGGCTAATGGGACAACAATAAAATGATCATCATCACTCCGTATCCCTCGAGACTCGAACTAAATTACTAAATTACTAAATTACTCATCATACATCTAGGATCAGGCACTATATTTTTATAATCTCCATCTCAATGCGTAATTTGTTTACCCAAATATGTAATCAACATTCAATCAGAGTCATAAATCTAATGTGATATTCAATCATACATCCATGTCAAGGATCATTCAATGTATTTTTCCATTTTACCATGCATATTTGATGGTTCAACAATTTTCATTGACAACTTATCTAATCATGAGTTGAACTTCCCATGATTTGTCCAGAATTAATGTCCTGGTAAAAACACTATAACTGATAATATAAACAGAATTAATGTAACTACCATTATAATATAAACACTATAACTGATAATTAGAGCATTTGTACAAACATTTGGTGTGCAGATTTAGGAAAGATAAATGAATCTAACTGGACATCAGCCAAAAACAATCTCAGCAAATTCTCAAGTAAATTTATTCATGAATGTAATTCTCAAGTATACTGAACGTGTTCATCAACAAATTCTCAGCAAATTTATTCATGAATATCCAGTATCAACAAATGTAATTCTCAGCAAATTTATACTGGATATTCATGAATCCTGGATATTCATGCAAATTTTCTAAAATGATTAATAGAAACACTCACAAATTTAGAAGGTTTCACTCTCAAAACACCATTACATCAATCAACCATCTGTTTAAACTCCCCAAGCTCAAAAAATTCAGGATTCTCAAACAACTCAGTTGCCAAAAAAAGATATGAACTCAATAAAACCATCATTATTTCAACAAAGCTTCACATTACAATCTTTATTCAACAAACCTTCATATTTCAACCTTTCAATATTGCCATTCTGAATAAAATCTTCACATTTCAACAAAGCTTGCTAGAAATCTTCACAGTTTACAGTGAGCATGAACTCTTGCAATCTCCACATTTCAACAAAGCTTGCTAGAAATCATTATTTAGAAATCATTGTTGCTTTGGGTAAGAGCAAGCAAATCTCAATCAAACTCAAGTCCTAATTAAAAATATCTGAATCCAAAAGAAAGAGAAAAGAATTCTTAAACTAAAATACCTGATCATACTTTCCTTATAGCTCTCAAGCCCAGGTTGGTCTCACCCTGTTCGTCAGCTTCCTTTGGCTACAATGAACCAACATTCTTTATTGCAGACAAATACCTGCAGACAAAAAAAATTCCACCCCCAAATAAATAAACTGGCTGATATGGTTTCTTGATGAAGAGAACTCGATCAGAATGCCTACCTTGATGAAGGGAACCTACTATTTGAGGAAGGGCTACCTTGATGAAGAGATCAAGAATTCAGGCCGCAGCTTCAGCCTTCATCCTCTCGATCAAATTGGCGCCGCGGGGAGGGGGTAGGGGGTGCTTGGGGAGGCAGGGGGTGCTCGGGGAGGGGGCAGGGGGCAGGGGTGTGCCCCTTTGGGTCTGTTGTTCTCCGATCTCTCTGCAGTTCTTTGGGGAGCTCGGCGTTGATTCCGCCCTGGGGCTTCTTCTGGGCATCCGTCCAGGTCTGTAGAAGTCGCCCTTTTGGGTTCTCTCCGTCGTCCCCCTTCTCCTGGGACCTCTTCCGATCTCCTAGATCCTCGATGATCAGCCCTCATACGCAACCTCATACGCAGCCCTAAAATTTCAGCGAGGGTTTTTTGGGAGGCAGCGGGGGTTTTTTTGGGTGCATCGAGGGTTTTTTATGAGGCAGCGGGAGTTTTTGGGTGCTGAATTGTTCCCCCCAAAATTAATCCCTTCCCAACTTTAATTCCCCCCAATATTTTGTTTCAAACTTAAAATTTCAAACTTAAAAATTTCCCCCCAAAATTTGTCCTAGTCATCATCAACTTACATCCCTTTATCCAATTTCTCTTATCCAATTTCTCATATCTTATCTAATTTCTCTTATCTTATCCAATTTTCTCTTAACAACATCCCTCATATATACCCAATTTCTCATCTCTTATCAAAAACTCTTATCCAAAAACCCATGATAACATCCCTGTTTTATAATATAGATATATATATATATATATATATATATATATATATATATATATATATATATATATAGACAACCCAGAAAAATCCCCAACCCCCTCCCCCTGCCTTTGGCTTTTTTAGGAGGGTAAGGCGAGAGCCCGGCCGAGACTATGCAAACTGGGGGGAAACCGCCGTGCCCCCAACGGCCCCCGGGTAAGTCCGAGAGAGGAGATGTAGCCCCAGGGTAAGTAATTCCACAACAAATTCCACAATAATTACCAAGTCACGGCGGCCATAGGCCTCGAACCCCGCACCCCTTGGCTTTGGAGCGGAATGACTTACCACTGGGACACCCTCTCGTGGGCAAAAATATTGTTTTCCGCAACTCAGCAATGGGACTCGAAGCCGCGACCTCTCGCGTCAATAATGAACGGTTTATATATATATATATATATATATATATATATATATATATATATATATATATATATATATATATATATATATATATATATATATATATATAGCAAAAAATGTACCTAAGAATGACCTCGGGTAGAGATACCTGAGCACACCCCCGCTGTTCGGGGTTTGTGAGTATTTTTTTTTGAAAATTTTTTTTGCAGTAGGTAGATATACTTGTTATGTAGCTCCCCACAAAATTTCAGCTCGATCCGACACCGTTTGAGCCTCCGTTCATCGATTTCAAAAACGTTGCGCAAAACTGTCCAGAATTCTGGACAGTTTTGCGCAACGTTTTTGAAATCGATGAACGGAGGCTCAAACGGTGTCGGATCGAGCTGAAATTTTGTGGGGAGCTACATAACAAGTATATCTACCTACTGCAAAAAAAATTTTCAAAAAAAAATACTCACACATCCCGAACAGCGGGGGTGTGCTCAGGTATCTCTACCCGAGGTCATTCTTAGGCACATTTCCCTCATATATATATATACTAGTCATAACCCGTGCCCGCGGGCACGGTGCATTTAAGATTTTTTCCCGCGAAATAGTCGTCCCCAAAAAAATATTTTTACAGCCAAAATTTAAAACAACAACAAATTAGAGTGAAAAAATTTAGAGGCACGGTCGCCTTCGGCGAGGAACAATAAATTCAGTGCATGCGTCTTCGGCGCAAAACAACTAATTAGCGTATAAAAATTTATCGGGCGCCTTCGGCGCAAGTGGGTTGGTGACCTCTGCTTGACGCCCAAAAAGCTCAGCCCGCCTCTTTGAATGCATATTCCCTGTGTTTTTTTGGGTTTCAATTTTTTTGGGTCAGCCAAAATAAGCTCCGATGAAATAAAGTTCTCTTTTGCATTGCATATTTTTTGGTTTCATTTTTTGGGTTTCATTTTTTTGGGTTTCATTTTTTTGGGTCGCATTTTTTTGGGTCGCATTTTTTTGGGTCATTTTTGAATGAAGTGTATTAAGTGCGGATGCTGCCAATTTCAAAAAAGAAAAGTTTTTGTATTCTCCTAACAAATTTCTCTTCAACCCAAAAATTCCCCCTAAAACTTGACATGACACTACCACATAGGATAAGTTCAAAATCTGTCCTCAATTGTAATATAGATAGTCGTAACATAAGGGCACGACTCTTTTAAAATATTTTCCCTCAAAATCTTTGATCACGTAATTATAATTAGTCCATAAATAAATCGCAATAATTGTTATTAGTTAGTTCCCCTGAAAATTTTAGTTTCCCCAAAATTTACTTCCCTACGAAATTAGATTCCCCAAGAAATTTCAAAAAATTTAGTTCAACCCAAAAATTAGTTCATCTCAAAGAATTTTGTTCCACTTAAAAATTTTGTTCATCTCAGAGAACTTCCAGCCAAAACGGATATTCCACTTCCTTGTAAGAGAAAGCATGATGTTGTTAACAGAAGTAAACATTGATACCCATAACCACCAGCATTTTGGTCCCCCCCCCCAAAAAAAAGAAAACTTGATTCAAGATATTACATGACATTATGAGAAGCATTATACACATAGATATTGAAAAAAAAAATATCTACAAAGTATATCGCTTACATATACTTGGTTACATCAGCAATATGTATACATCTGTTCGCAGATATTTACAACTTCCATACGGTGACCTTTGTAGTTTGAAGAAATCATTCAGCACAAAAGCATCAAATCCAAAACACTGCAGTTGAAGACCAATAGCGTGTCAAATATTAATCATACACCCACAGTTTGCATAACCAAAAAGCAAATACCGAGTTAATTTCTGCATATCCTAGCCACCTTGGAGGACAGATTATCAAAACACAAAGAAAAAAATCGAGTTAATATTATGTAATAATGTTATGATATTCTTATACCTAGCCTTAATAATGCGGCAATTTCTCTCTCTATACACACTTTTCAAATCAAAGCCACGACAAAACTGTTTCAAGAATTAAAAATGAGGCAATTACTCCCCAAATAAGTCCACCCCCAAGGTCATTGATTAATTTCCAAGAAAACTGTACATGTAAGCCCTAAGAAATCAAATTGCAAGAATGTTATTTAGCCATCCCCTCTCATTGTATTTCAACAAAGTGCCAACATTAGGACCAAAGCTGTAAAGCTCTAGGAAGATGATTGTTCTGCTGCATTTCCCCCCGAGTGTGTGCTTTGTTAGAACTCAATGCCCCTTCTCTTCTTTGGCTGCGCTTCAAGGATCTTGGATGACGGGTCATTTAAAATATTCGCCGTCAAAATCTTGGATTCCTTCATTTACAAAACGAACAAAAATAAGTAAAGTGCAATACCTGTTATTTAGTTTTCCAAAAATTACATCAACATAAAATGGATTGCCAAATTGATAAATGAATGGCTAAATAATCATTAAGGGTTCAAAATCAACTGAAGTAGTAATTCATTTGAAAATAAGCCATATAACAATTCTACCGTACAAATAAAAAACAGCGATGCCATTAATTTAGCTTATTCAAGCTTTCCAAAATGGATAAATAATCATAACTTAACTAATGGCTACAGGTTATTCATCAGCTAATTAATGTCATTTATCTTTTTAAACAGACAGAGGAATAATCAAGGATAAGAAAAAAATTCAAATTAGATAGTTGTTTTGTCAGTGACGCATAATCAGTTCAAATGGGAAACTCTTGATCTACATAAGACTAACTAAAATGTAAACAACACCAAAATGACGACCCAAGAAATAATGCCAACGATCTAATCGTTACATCACTACCAGAAAAATAAAAATGAGACTATACAATGCATATATCCAAGCCAACTAAATCAAAATGCCAAAAATCAGTCAAGGAAAATATATAGCAATCAAACAGGAACAGAGAAACCAATTGCAAAGATTAAACCTTTTCCAACTAAACCCAACCTAAATTGCACCAAACTATCAAAACCCATTAACGTGAACAAATTCAATCCTGCAAGGAGTCCAAGAGCACTTTCTACTCTATAAAAATAGAAGCTCTCCCTCTCTCTTCTCCTCCCTCCCTAACCACCACCTTCTTCAGCTGCTTTCTACTTTATAGGAAATCTAATAGTCATATCAAAGAAATTTCTATCTTTTTTACTATTCCCAAAGCCTCCTTAACTATTCCCAAACGGGTTTCCAACTTTGGCCTCATCCAAATAATCTTTGCATAACACTTCATTAACAATATGTTTCATGTGATTAATCAAAATTTTAAATAGTTGATTTGTGGATGGGAGTTGGTAGTAGTATATTTGGCAATGAAGCAAATTAATATGTTGTCAATGCATCCACTTTCTTGGCAAAAAGGCTGCAACATTTGAAGTTTGCTTAAATTTATGGTTATAGTTTTCAATGACCAGATTATCCGTCAAGCATGAAAATTCAACCTTGCCTTCAATTTGTTTCATGATAGCGAACTTCTGGTGTGTACATATGTGCATGTCTTTTATATATGTAGCATTCTGATTTTAACCGTCATTAGTTTCATTCCAAATCAACATGGTTTATCTAAATTTCCAAACTCCATCCTATGCAACGAAATATTAACCCTTCAGAATTTGGTTAGGGTTCTGATTCAAATCTCAATGAAGTTTTTCCTCAAAAAAATTCATAATCCAATCCATATTACAATTGTCATTAATAGGTCCAAGAAAAATATTGACAATATTTTCTCATTTGTTTCCACAACAGATTATGTTTCATCATCTGAAACTCACCTTTTCTCTTCAATAAATACTTATTCTTTAAGCATGCATCCTTTGGTCCCATGAAGGATAATGTTCTTGTATTTGGAAACTTACTATGAAAAACAAAAAGGCCCTATTGAACAACAATATCAATAAGCGTAGAATTCAAACAAAACCTAACAAAAAAGCAAATGAAAGGATCAAAATAGCAAGCTAATGAGATGGATTTAATAGCAAGCAAAATCAGTTATTTTTAAGATGGATTTACTGCTTAAAATGGATGCTAATGAGATAAATAAGGATTTGAAATGATTTGCTAATGATGTAATTTGCTCCAAAAATCCAGTATATCCAAAAATTACATGAATTTGCTAGTCATGTATACCCAATAATGGTTGAGCATCCTTTATTGTGTAACTAAAACCACAGGTACTAAAAACATTTTTACATATTCCAGTATATCCAAAAATCATGGTATTCATGTACACCCAATCCTGGATTCCAGTATATCATTTGAATGCCTTGATTGGGTGTACATGCCTATAAAATCAGGGTATTCATGTACACCTAATATATGAATGATTTTACACCTAATCCTGGATTCCAGTACACCTAAAACATTAAAACTCTTACAATTACAATGCTCACATTTGAGAACACTACCAACATTTTCAGCATCCAATTCATTTTTGACATTTTACATCAAAATTGATACAAACAATCCAGCATTTTCACATTGTTCACATTTTTAAAATTTGTCTCAACTTCAACACTGAGGATTTCCTATGTAGTTTTGCAAGATATACAAACAATCCAGCATTTTTCTAATAACACTAAAGCAGTAAAAGAAATTTTTTACATATGAAACTGTCCTCATTACACTAAAAATAGAAAATACATATGAAATTGGGATGATTACAAATAGCTAATAGCAAACAATGTAGTTACAATAAAGGAGTAAATCAAAATATCATGAAATTTCTAATAAGGTCATTGCTAATTACACTTAATCAAACTGTCCTCATTAGAAATGTCCTCATCATATTATCCTGACATTTCTAACTCTAATAGCAAATACATACGAAACTGGCCTCATTAAAACATTTCTAAAAATGGGATGATTAAAAATAGCAAAGAGCAAACAGTTTAGTTTTCTCAATACACATTTGTTACACGAAAACATTTCTAAAGCATCAATTTCTAGTCTAACCTGCCAATTTCTAGGTTAGCAAGTTCAACCTTGACTTAATTTGTATTCTAAACTGCCAATTTCTTAATAGCAATCAGGTTCCAATGGGTCATATCCAATGGGTCATATTGATGCTAAATTTACACTTCATTATACTTTATTATGCAGAAACATCAAAATAGAAACCAAATCAATTTATGCTAAATTTTGATCACATCATTGGGTATCATAAAATTGGGTATCAAGAATTGGTAAGCTACAAAATGAGCATATTCATTTGAATAAAGTATCAATTCAGTATCAAATACCTTAGTTCAGTTTATTTTCATGTTAAACTCAAATTTCAGAAGAATTGAGGTGCAACATTTTGAACTATATGCAAAATATGTTAGCCAATTCTCTATGCATGTGAGGTGCAACATTTTAGAAGAGTTGAGGTGCAAAATAGCAAGCTCATTCCAATTTACATCTATATGCATTCCAATTATCTCAAACTAAATCAAGTGAATGTATTGGCACATGGACAGAAATTTATAACCAATTCTCTAAATTCATAACCAATTCATAACCAATTCTCTCAACCAATTCATCACCAAATTTATACATAGGTGAGAATACTGTTGTCCATGTTGCAAATTCACAAATTGACAAAAATTCACTGATAAGAAAATGAAATTGTTGGCCATGTTTTTTTCATATCTCAATTTAGCCACATGATAACATATGAGAAATATAGCCCATGTTTTGTCATATCTAAATTTGTAAATATGGTAGCCACAAAAAATTTAGCCACAGAAATTTGTAAATTTAGCAGATGGAGGTAGATGGGATAAAAAATAGGATGCAAAATAATTCATTTAGCCACAGGACAAAAGTATGAGGAGCAATTCATAACCAAATTCATTCTTAAGCATTATAAACTAACAGGATATGCAAAATAACCACCAAAATCATTCATAACCACCAAGCATTATAACAGCAATTCATAAAACTCAATTTGCAAGCTCATTCTTAAGCTATCTTGAATGTTGGTTTGCAAGCTCATTCATAAAACTCAATTGAACTTATAATTATGTTATCCATTAAATTGAACTTGCAAGTTTGCAAAATCCATTCTTTTTAACCCAACATTCTTTTGCAAAAGAAGTAGCAAGTTCATATATGCTGAATTGACTGAAAACTTGCAACTGTTATCACTCAATTTCATCAATTAATATATGTCCTGTTAATAATTTTGGCCATGTTTTTTGGAAATGAGCATATCTGTTTATATAAAATGAAATTGGTGGCCATGTTTTGTTGCAAACCAACATTCTGAATATGAGCAACAGGACATATAGAATTGGCTATTTAATATTTGTTATCAGGACATTCTCTATATGTTATCAGGACATAGATAATATGAGCAAAATATTTGTTATCAGATATTCATAACCAACATGTTATGAGCAAAAATTGGCTATATGTCAGAATTGGCTATGTTGGTTATGAGCAAAAATATTCAGATGTTATGAGCAAAATATCTGAATAATTGGCTATTCATATTCATAACCAAATATTCTCTATAGCAAATATTCATATTCAGATATCAGAATTCTCTATATGCATACTTGGCTATGAATATTTGGTTAGGAATTTTTTGGTTATGGATATTTGGTTATAGGAATGCTAATCAATTATTCAGTATTCAGATATGACAGGACCCAATTGAATTTGGTTATAGGAATATGAATTTGGTTATAGGAATGCTAATCTGAATATTTGGTTATGAATGTTGGTTATGAATATTTGGTTATGAATATTTGGTTATGAATTTGGTTATATTTGGTTAGGACATAGAGAATTTTGGTTATAACAAATGCTAATATTCAGATGCTAATCAATTCTTAGAGAATTGACATATGTCCTAACCAAAATTCATATGAGCAATTGGTTATAACCAACAGGACAGTCATTTGCTCATATGAATTTGGGTATAACATAGAGAATTTTGGTTATAACATAGAGAACTTTGGCCAACAGGACCCAAAATTTTGCTTCTAACATAGAGAATTTTAACCAACAGGACCCAAAAAAATTGATTAGCATTCCTTATTTTTGGGTCCTGTCAATTAACCAAAATTTTGGGTCCTGCTGGTTATAACATAGATTAGCATAAGGAATGCTAATCAATTTTGGCATTCCTTATGTTATGCTAATCAATTAACATAGAGAATTGATAAAAAAATGTGGGTCCTGTTGGTAATAACATAGAGAATTTTGCTTATACGCAACATGACATTCATTCACATAGAGAATTTTGGTTATAACATAGAGAATTTTGGCTATATGCAACAGGACATAGAGAATTTTGGTTATGAATGTTGGTTATAACCAAATTCATATGAGCAACAGCAAATATTCATAACCAAAATTCATAACCAAATATTCATTATTCAGATATTCAGATAGGAATG
The DNA here is from genome assembly GCA_030789695.1 of Scilla litardierei. Classification (NCBI taxonomy): domain Eukaryota; kingdom Viridiplantae; phylum Streptophyta; class Magnoliopsida; order Asparagales; family Asparagaceae; genus Scilla; species Scilla litardierei. Next base: position 7,032 of record JAULAV010003095.1, on the reverse strand, counting down.
CAAATATTATCTATAGCAAATATTCATATTCAGATATTGGTTACGAATATTTGGTTATAGCAGAATTCTCTATATGTTTATATTCAGATATGAGAATATTTGGCAAATTTGTGGGGCAAATTTCTGTGGCAAAATATTCATAACCAAATATTCATAACCAAAATATTCTCTATATGTTTATATTCAGATATGAATATTTTGCTATAGAGAATATGTTGCTATAGAGAATATTTGGTTATGAATATTCATAACCAAATTTGAATATGCAAAATATCTGAATATCTGAATATGAATATCTGCTAGCAAAATATTCTTAACCAACATTGCTATATAGAAAATGGTATCAGGACATTCTTAATATTGAAAGTTAACTGCAAATTGCTATAGAGAATATTGCTATAGAGAATATGAATACTGCACTGTTTCCATGCTTGCTCATATTGAAAGTTGACTGCAAATTCACAAATTGACTAAAATGTGAATATTGGGTGTATTGGGTGTATTCACATAACAAATGTTAATCTTCATATAACCATATGAATGGTTATATGAATTTGTTGATTAACATTCACATTTTGCACAGTCATATAACCATTTCTTAAAATATCAAGCATCTGCAAACATCTCATTCATATAACCATTCATATGGTGTAAATACCCAAATTTTGAAAAATTAAACCATCTAGGAATGCTAATCAATTTTTTTGGGTCCTATCATTTAACCATTATTGCAAACATCTCTATTGCAAACATTGGGTCCTGTCAACCATTTAACCATCCAAGCTTGAGAAATTGATTTATTTTGAAAATCAAATCTCTATTGCAAATCATTTCAGCAAGCTTGCACCAAAGATTTCAACAAAGATAAATGATTAGCATTCCTAAAGCAATTCAGCAAGCTTTCAGCAATATAGATGATTAGCATTCCTAAAGCTCTCAAACTCAAACTCAAACTCAAACTCAATTCTCTCAACATAACTCAAAATACATAGTTCAATAACTCAAACTCAAATTTGCAATGACAGAATGTTGAGAGAATTGAGTGTCCTGTTGACAGAATTTTGAATTTTGAGAGAATTGAGTATTGAGATGGCATAGAATCAAACATAACATCTCAACATAGTTCATTGAATACTTGAATTTTGAATAACATCTTAACAACATAATTCAAAATTAAACTTGCATAGGATTCTCTCAACAGAATTTTGAATACTTGAATTTTGAGTTGCAGAGAATCAAACATAACCATAGTTCATAACATTGTTATTTGAGTTGCCATGAAATCAAAGAAACAAAAAATTATCTCAAAAACCACAGTTTGAAACTCAATTCTCTCAACATTCAACATGACACTGAAAGCACATCAACATTCAACATTCAAACTCAATTCTCTCAACATTCAACTTTGAAACTCAATTCTCTCAAAGCAGATAGTTCAGTGTCCTGTTGGCAATGACAGTGTCATGTTAATTACCCAATTTTACTTGAATACTTACATATATTTCTCTCAATTCTATGAATGGAATGCACACTTCATTCAAATAGCAATTTATAATGAATGAATTAGTTTACACCTATATCATAAATTGTTTACACCTAAAAATGTGAATTTACAACAAAGCTTTTTTCAGTGTATTGGATTTCAAATATGAAATCCAGTATACTCTTTATAGAGGTGCTTGCGCATATTTCTCTCAACATAGTTCTCTCTTCTCTTACATTGTTCATTCTCAACCATAGTTTACACATAGTTTACACCATAGTTTACACACCCAATTTTTAAAATGTCATGTATACTGCATTCAACATAGTTCATTCTCTCAAAAACACCCAAATGAGATACAGCAAGGGAGTTTACACATAACCATAGTTCAAAATATATTGAAATTTACACTGTAATGTTGATACTTGACATATAATGACAGCATTTCAAATTTGAGACCATAGTTCAATCAATGAAATTTCAGTCAATTAAATCAATCATTTATACTGGAAGTAATAACAGTAATTAAATGACACTGTAAAATTTCATAGCATTGCAAATTTGAGTGTATACACATTTCTCAATCAATTGACAGACATTTGCAATTTGAATTATTGAAATTTGGGTTATGTGTGCTGGAATTTCATTGTTATTGGTTATGTGAGCTGGAATTTCATTGTTATTGGAATTTGAGTTATTGAGACATTTCCAAGGGAGTTAACTTCATGCAACACATTTCTCAATCAAAAGACTGCATTCAATAACTTAAATTTGGGCAGGAGAAAAATTCAATTTCAAAATTAAATTCAATTTCAACACCATAGTTCATTTTTCTCTCAAAAATTATATCATCCAATTCTGTCAACACCATAGTTCAATTTAATTTTGAAATGTAGACTGCATTCAATTCTGTGTAAAATAACCAAATGAGCAGAAGAATCTCTCAAAAATGAACAATTTGGTTACTTTGCATTCAATTTATTGGTTATCTCAAAAATAACCAAATGAACTATGGTGTTGACAGAATTGAATGAGCTGAAGAATCTATCAAAAATGAACAATTTGGTTACTTTGCATTCAATTTTATTGGTTATCTCAAAAATAACCAAATGAGCAGAAGAATCTCTCAAAAATAACCAAAATAACCAAATGAACCATGGCATAGAAAAATGAACTATAGTGTTGAAATTATATCATCCAATTCTGTCAACACCATAGTTCTTACACGTACTCACATGGCATAGAATCTCTCATCCAATCCTATTGACATTTGTCTTATATCATCAAATACCATGGCATAGAATCAAATTAAAAAAAATAGAGTTGAGTTGCATCCAATCCTGTTGAGTAATCATGTTGAGTTGCATGAAGTTAACATTAAAATTTTGCAACATTTTGAGGACACTTTCAACAGGACACTTTCATGCAAAATTAAAAACATCAAGCAAAATGAAAATGAAAATGAAGAGCTTATCAACATTAACAAATGAATAGCTTATCAACATGAAAATGAAAATGAAGAGCTTATCAAAATGAAGAGCTTATGCAAAATTAACAAAACCACGTAATCATTTAATCATTAGAATGAACCATTTAATCATTTAATCAACAACAATATTTTGCAAAATGTTAAAAGCAACTATTTTCAAAATAAACCATGTAATCATGGATATTGAAATTTGAGTGAAATTTTTGCATTTCCATTTTGATCAATTGTTGGTTAAATGTAAAAATCAACCATTTTGCACCAACAGCAACTATATATGGCAACAATCATTTGCAAAATGCACCAAGCATTTGCAATATGCACCAAACCTTTTCACCAAAAAGTAATAAGTAACTATTTTGCAAAATTTTATTCATAAGACAAATAGGTGCTTTTGCATTCATAAGACAAATATTGAAACATAGGATTGCTTTCTCATTTAGAAGTGCACATCTCATTTAGAAGTATTGGTATTAAAAAAGTATGAATGAAAATGCAACTTGGACTAAGAGTTTGAGCCTAACCATCAGTCGCATTGTCCATCAGTTTGAGCATTCGGTCCAATATTAAGCATTCAGTCCAATGTTCCTTCTTCACTGGAATTGATATCAAACTTACATCTACTTTGAGTATCCTGTCAAATGGCAAACAAATAACTTATATATTTGAGTCCATGGCTATTTCCAATAATAACTTTCAAGTGTCATGTCAAATTAATGTGATCATATACATTCCTAACCATAGTGTCATATCCAAGATTTTGAACAGGACACTTGAATGTCTAACCATATGACAGTCATTTAAGTATGAACATTCATTCATTGAATGTCAATGTCCAAGATTGTTGAATAATAATCATATATACATTTGCAAATTGCTAAACAATGTCCAAGACTGTTGAATAATAAGTTGAGTATCCTGTCTATTCATTCCAATGTCCAAGATTTTGAGTCCTGTATATGACATTTTGAGTCCATGAATTAAGTTGAGTATCCTGTCTTTGGAAATTAAGTTAGTATGAGCCCAGGATAATCAACTTTTTGACAATTTCAACATTTGAACGCATAGGAATGGCAGCACGTTATATGAATTGCTTTGCATACATAACCAATTGCTTTGCATGTGCTCATACATAACCAATCATACATAACCAATTGCTTTGCATACCTGCTCATACATAGGAATTTGCTGAAGCAAATCAGTTAGCATACTTGCTCATACATAGGAATTACAAAAGCAATTTGCTAAAGTATGAGAGCTATTCATAACCAATTCATAACTTTTTTCCATGCAAAAGCAATTAATAAGTTAGAAATCTATTCAGCAAAAGCTCTCCCCTTCTGAATGAGCAAAAGAAATTCATAACCAATGCATACTTCATTTCATACTTTTGTTCATATGCTCAAATCTATTCATTAGCAAAAATCTATTCATAAGTTACAGAAGATGAGAGGAAAATTCCTAAATGAAGGAAAATAGGAATTCATTTCACAGGACAAAATAGGAAATGAAATAGGAATTCATATATCCTGTGAAAATATTGGCAGTATTGGTATTAAAAAAATATGAAATGATATGAAAATGATATTGCATTTCAGTGTCCTGTAAAAATGATATGAAACTTTGAAATTTTGCAATGGATAAACTGTCAGTATCTCAATTCATAATGTTTTTTTGCACACATCTCTATTCATTAGCACATGAGCAATTCATGAAATTTTTCATATGGATATCATATAGTGGAACATGTAACTCTGAAAATCAATTTTCAAACTGCAAGCATGGGACACAGGACACCTTTCCTATGCCAATTTTTCTCCTTGCTAATTGCCAAATTAATTGTTTCCAAATTTCTTTCTTGCAGTCTCCCAATTCTCATATGACATAACCCAATTGGTTGCAGTCTCCCATTTTAAATGCAATAGTGAGCAATTCATGAAATTTTTCATATGGATATCATATAATGGAACATGTAACTCTGAAAATCAATTTTCAAACTGCAAGCATGGGACACATGACACCTTTACTATGCCAATTTTTCTCCTTGCTATTTGCCAAATTAATTGTTTCCAAATTTCTTTCTTGCAGTCTCCCAATTCTCATATGACATAACCCAATTGGTTGCAGTCTCCCATTTTAAATGCAATAGTAAATCATTCTCAAAATTGATAACCAATTAAAAAAATACCAATATCTGAAATGCAATTTTTGAGATTAACTCCCAGTGACATTATCAAAAAATGTTTCATATATCCCTCAAAATGTTTCATGCACCTCAAACCAAATATGAAACTGTTTCATATATCTCACCAGTTTTTGCAAACAGCTCCATGTTTTTTGCAACTATTAGTGAATTCTCATCTATATATTCCATTGCATAACAACTGAAATTGCATGTTTTTTAGCAAGCTCCATGTTTCAATTATATATCTGTCCATGTTTCAGCAAGCACATGGACAAAGTTTCACCTATATAGTCAGTAGCTCCATGTTTCAATTATTCAGCAAGCTCATCCATTCCATGTAAATTTGCAACTATCAATGAATTCTCACCAATGATATCATCCATTCCTATGATATAAAATTTCAGTGTCCTGTAAATATTGCCTTCAATTAATATTAAAATTCATTCGCAAAATTTCATTCGCAAAATTTCATTCTCAAAATTTTGAGAATGAAATGCAATATTAAATCATTCTCAAAATTGATAATCAATCAAAAAATAGCTGTTTGAGAACTTTTCTATTTGCTAATGAATATAAAAAAAGGTCTAATAGCAAACTCACATTGCTTCTATTATCCTGTTAATATCAAACTCACATAGCTATTTTGTATTCATACATATCTTGAGCATATTAGCAAATACCATATCAACATTGAAAAAAAATTTAAATTGAATAAAAACCACATTTTGATATTCAACACCTCTATTCATTAGCAATTAGTTGCAAACCCTCTATTCATTAGCAATTAGTTGCAAACAGCTATATTCATTGAAATGGACTGAAATGTTTGCAATGGATAAAAGTAAGAAATTTAGTCCAATTGCAAAACTATGATAGTCTAAATTTGCAAATAGCTCTATTCATTAGCAAGCTCTTAAACTCACATAGCCAGAAAATTGACTGATAATTAGCACATGGAAAAAAATTTAATATCAAGCACTCCTGTCAATCAATTATCTCATTTTTCAGGGGTGAGGTGCAGAGGATGAAGCTATCAACCTCACAAAGCTCACCAAGGGTTGAGTTGCTGAGGCCGTGATGAAGCTTAAACAGAAAAGATGAGCTGGAGGAGGTAGAATTCGAGAGAATTGAGTTCTTGATTTGCTTGCTCTTCGTGATTGAGCTGAGGTAGAAGAGGGTGCTCTTCTAGATGTTCTTCGTTGTTGAGCTGGAGGAGGCAGAATTTGCTTGCTCTTCGTGATTGAGCTGAGGTAGAAGATGATGGCGATGTGGGGATGAGGGTGCTCTCCATTGCTCTACTTCCTCTTGGCGCGTAAAGAAAATTTGTTCTGCAATGCAACCCTCAAATACGGAGAAAAAAATGCGATGGGATTAAAATTGTTTCCCTCTCAAATGCGATGTGATCAAATCATTTTCCCTCCCAATTCGAGCAGATGGAAACGGAAATTTTGAAATTTAAAATGATTTGATTTCTTATCTTATCTCAATTTCTCATATCTCAATTTCTCATACCCCATATATACAAAATCTCTATAAACAAAACACCCAATTACACATAACCAAAATCTCTTCTACAACAATACACATATCCACATACAACAATACACATAACCAATATCTCTTATCCAATTTCTCTTATCCAAAAACCCATGATAACATCCCTGTTTTATAATATAGATATATATATATATATATATATATATATATATATATATATATATATATATAGATATATATATATATATATATATATATATATATATATATATGAGGTTCATGGACCAGCGCTGACAGCGCTGGAAATTTTTAATTTCCAGCGTTGTCAGCGTTTTGGACAACCTAAAAGTATTTAAATTTTTTTTGCAGAATTTAGACATA
>JAULAV010003094.1:0-25004 GCA_030789695.1 Scilla litardierei | reverse complement strand
AGACTAGAGAGGAAGAGCTTATTGATGAGCGCCGATTTATGCCACCGGTGCCCTTCCCTCAACGGCTAGCTAGAGCCAAGATGGAGAAACGGCTAGCCAATTTTGTCGAGTATTTGAGAGGGGTGAGCCTCAATATCCCCTTCCTCGACGCTATAGTGGAAATTCCATCTTACGCCAAGTTCTTAAAGGACTTGATTACGGGAAGGAAGAGGAAGGAGAAGATCATGCTCACGGAGGAAGGGACTTGGTTCACAAAGAGAGAGAAGGAGCCCGCCGAATTTAAAGATCCGGGAAGTTTCCGGATTCCTTGCACTCTAGGAGGTGTCCCCCTACAAAAAGCATTGGTAGATTTGGGGGCTAGTGTTAGCCTCATACCTCTCTCCATGTTCCGAAAGTTGAATACCGGCACGGATTTAAAGCCTACCGACATGCAGATTCAACTAGCGGACGGGCGGATTACAAGGCCGGTTGGGATCGCAGAGGACATCCTACTCCAAGTTCCGGGGGCATATGTTTGCCATGCGATTTCGTGATAATGGACATCAAGGAGGAGGGCGATACATCGCTCATACTTGGACGCCCATTCCTTGCCACCGCCGGTGTCATCATCGATGTGCGGGAAGGGACTCTTACCTTGAACATCGGTAACATCGAAGTGGAGCTCCATATACCGAAGGCAATGAAGCACATGCCGTATCATGAGGAGCTAGATTACATGGACCTCCTCGATGAGTTCATTGAAGAGGTGATCATCCACTCCATCGGCGCACCCCACGAAGATAGCTTCGATGAAGGCCTAGATTTGGCCGAGGAAGAGAAGATGGAGCACTCCCCTGATATCTCCATGGCGATTGATGATGGCGATGCTGATGTCGCAAGAATACGGGAGCTATGCAAGCTCTCGAATTTGAGGACTCCGAAGAAAGCTCCACCGATACGACGATCGGTGTCACCGGCAAAGTCGAAGACCGGAGCAATCTCTAGCTTAGGGGAGCCACCCCCAACATTGCCCATGACGAAGGGGAACTGAGGAAGACCACACACCACAATGATCCAAATCCGAGCGGTCTTCCCGGAAAATTCGACGGGTGCATCTCATATGCACCCAACATATCGCGCTAAATTGAAAATTTAAAGGGGTCGAGCTCAAGACCTTAAACGAGCGCTTGTCGGGAGGCAACCCGACGGTTATCGCATTATTTCTATTTTAGTTTTTATTTTTGTTTTAGACTTTATTAGTGTTTTTGAGTCGTTTGCCCGAAAAATTGTGACAACGGGTCCTATTTTCTTTGACAGGAGGAGGAGAAAAGGATATCTATTATATGGAGGATGACCGAGGCGAAGAAGAGCGCTCCAGGAATGCGCATAAGGCTTAGGAGGAAGAAGAAACCACCTGGAGGAAGAAAAACAGAGAGTAGAGCCAAAACGGAGCCCCGAAGCAGAAAACAGAGCCCCACTCGGCCGAGTACCATAGTCACTCGGCCGAGCAAAGAAAGTCGTCCGCCCGAGTGGCGCACCAACGAGGGAAGTATGCTGTACCCAACTCTCTGTCTTTTTTTATGATTTCAGTATAAACTGCCACTCGGTCGAGTATATTTCTTCACTTGGCCGAGTGAAACTGATACCCTCCTAGGGCGAAAATTGCCGAGTAGCTTGTGCCACTCGGCCGAATGGACTTTATCCACTCGGCCGAGGGTGGCAAAGCCACTCGGCCAAGTCGTAAGTGGCGAGGAGTTTTTAAAATCATTTTTTGTTACGTCACTCGGCCAAGTGGCAGACTCACTCGGTCGAGTCGTAACTACTCCTATATAAGGGACTGCGGGTCGGCACGATTTTCGAAACGCCCAAAATCACTTTTCTCGCCCGAGCCCGAGCCCCTTCATCTTCCCTCACCCGCGACGCTACCACCTCGCCCGATTCAAGCCGCCGCCGGCCCCGATCGCCGACCCACCACCGGCGACCGCTCCGGTGACCACCCCCCACTGACGGCAACCTTCCCCGCCGCCGTCCAAGCTCCGGTAACCCCTATTTCGCGTAAAATCCTATTTTCTCCCAATTTTTGATGATCCGAGTACCCATTGAGCCCCTAACTCAAATCGATTTCTTTATTTATCTGTTATACCCCATCTCCCCCATGTATTTCGAATTTTATACGCTGATATCATTGTTTGATGCGCAGGCTATCTTGGGGGAGCTTAGGGGAGCTCTCGGACGCGCTATTGGCTTCGTGGAGGTGGCGTCTTCGCACCTACCCGCTGTTTTTGCTCTCGCGGCGTGTTCAGGTACCTTTGTTCCATTATTTTAGCACGCCACATTTTTCATTTAGTTGGGTGAGTACTCGGGGCACATATGCCGCCCCGTACACCGCCACGCACTCGGGGATCTTCCGCCAAGCGGAAGCGGACGGATGAGCCCGGCCCCTCCCATGCTAGGGAGGACTCCCCTCCGCCTTCACCACCTCACCCCACACAGCCACTTCCAGCCGACCCCGTCCATCCGCAGCCACTTCCAGCCGACCCCATTCACGCACAGCCACCACCGGCTCCAGCCGTCGAGCCGCTGGGGATTACGTTCAGAGACGACGCACATCGCGTCCGATTTGAGCGTATCGCCCAGCGCCCGATAGTACCCTCCAGGTTCGCTCACTTAGCAGACCTAGACCGCCTGGGGGTACTCGAGGGGATGCTCACGTTGTACGACAACATGGGCTGGCGAGATTTTCTTTCCGTGTCGGCGGACACCTACGTCCGTCTGACACTCGAGGTACTCAGCTTGATCGCCCGGACCGATGAGGGATGCTCCTTTAGACTCATGGATCGAGAGTGTTGGATCACTCTCGATATGCTTAAGGCATTCTTTCAGTGGCCCGCAGTCCCCACACCCGACCGAGCCTACGCCCCCACTCACATCCCTCCCCCATCTTTCGATTCACACTCCTTTTGGGCCAGGATCACGGGTTTACCACATGCCTTTGACCCTAGTAGGGCCAAGGCCTCAGCCATAGTCCACCCCTACCTCCGCATAGCACAGCGCCTTATGGCGACCACTTTTCTAGCGAGGTACGAGCCTGGGACGATGTCTACGCCTGAGCTCTATATGCTCTACGTGATGACTCGCCCCAGAGTTCTGGATAGGGATGGTGTTGCGCTGGTCCCCGCCGTTGAGATTGACGTCACTAGCTGGTTTTTGGACCGCATCATCGTATCGGTGGGCGCTCGCTCACCGATATGTTGCGGCGGTCTGATCACCCTGCTAGCCCTGATGACCGACGAGGACCTTCCGACTGACCTGCGTCGACCTTCGGGCCCCACTTCACTTTCGATAGATGTCATGGCTCGGATGAAGATGCTTCATCCGCACGGCCAGCGGCACTGGGAATGGTTGCACGGTCCTTTCGGTGCTGACTACATGATCCTCCCGATCCCCGCTCGGACACACATAGGACCAGCACACGAGGACTGGCTTCCGGTGATGAATCTCCTGATCCCCGCCGCCTACGTGCTTGAGGCTAAGGAGGCTGAGCAGGCACCCCTGCACCTGTAGACCCTGTGTTCCCTCAGCCTGAGCCTGCACTTTCTGCCGCTCCCGACACTTTTGTCCCCACTTCTGCCAGTGTCAGGAGTACACTTACTGAGCCGTCCTCCACTTCCACCATGCCTACCACCACGCCTACCACCACCACCACTGCTGTGCCCCTGTCGGTTGAGCGACTCACCTCTCTGCTACCCGAGCGTCCACCCACCATACTTGAGAGCGGCGAGTCTTCCTTCGCTTCCGTCGTGGAGACCATGGCCAGTATGATCTCCGCTGGGTTGTCACCTTTTGGTCCATTCACTTCCTCCCAGCGGTCGACCATTCTGTCTCCACGGCAGCCGTCCTATCTGAGAGTGTCGTGACGTCTGTTCCCACGTCTGTGTCACTGACCTCTCTTGCTGCCTCGTCACCGATTCTGTCTTCCACTTCCACTGCTGCTGCTTCCACCTCACACCAGCCTGCGTCCCAGCCTCGCACTGAGGCTGGGCATCCACTAGTGAGCACAGCACCCTTACCACCCATGCCTGCTGTCCCGATCACCTACACTGCCCGTATTAGACAGCCCCGACCTGCTCAGCCTAGACCTGTCCGTCCCTCCGCTCCACCACCCCCTGACGCCTTAGTTCAGAGTGTTCTTGCTCTTGAGGGGGCAATGAGTGGACTCCGGGGCGATTTTAGGGCTATGTCTTCCACAGTCACCGCCATGCAGCACCGCCTCGAGCTACTTCCCGGCATTCACTTTTGCCTGACCCAGATTCTCGAGCAACTGCCACGACCACCACCCACCCAGCAGACACGTCCACCACCACCCCCCCCACCTCCGCCTCAGGACGGAGATGGCGCAGCACCACCAGCTTAGGCACACCCTTGATGCCATCGATATTTTTTGTCGTTATGCTGCCCATTCTCTGCTTGGTCCTGATGATTTTTGCCCACCCCCTCCTCCCATCACTATTTTTGTCCACACTTTGATCATATCATTCTATATCCTTTTTCGGGAGTGAGGGAGAGTATTTTTGGTGACACACACATATCTGCCTCACTCTTACCCTTGCATGCATCACATTCGCATTATATTTTTCATTTTGTTATTTTGTTATTTTTATCATGCATGCATACCCACCCCCCTCCCATTACACGTCTCTCGGTGTGCCACACTTCGCACACTGAGGACACTATGCACTTTAGCTTGGGGGAGTGAGTTCTCACACTTTTTGCTTTTATCGCCTTTTATTTTTAGTTTTTTCACGTTTTTCCACTTTTGTACCCATTTTTCATCATGTTTTTTCTTTTTTTACCATGCATCACGTTTTTCTTATTTTTCTCATGTGCTGCATTGTAAATAGTTTTTATTTTCTTTTATCTTTATTTCTTTCATCTTTTGCTAGAGATGACTTTTCTGTGATGATGATGACGTGGTGTTAGCTTTTCTCTATATGCATGCTATATTTGTCGTGCCATAGTTTTTTATTTCTGATATCATATGCTATGTTCTGCCTTGCATTTAGAAATAGTAACCCACTCTCTTTTTACTGTATGAAAATGGATGAAATTCTATTATTAGCTGATGTCTGATGATTCATATGTATGCTATCGTAGAAAACACACCAAGATTCACGCATTGATTGCTTATATCTGGAGTACTGCTTTCTTTTCTCATATCACTTCTATTTTCATGATTTGTACGCTTCACTTCGGGTTGATTGAATGTTTGCTAGCTTTGATAATTCTAGATTAGTTTACTTTTTGAGATTAAACTAGGTAGATTATATTACCCTGCTGAAGTTGTCATGCACGTCCTATAGAGTGAACTGAGAGATACATTTATTTCTTTCTCCACATATCTTGAACATAATTTCTCTATTTTATATTCATTGGTGAATCTCCCCTTAGCGATTCTATTATTGGCATTCCCCCGTTAGTATATCACATGCTCCAAATTCCCCAAAATCCAAAGGAAAAAATATATACTTGTATATCCTTCTCTTTGATTTTGGATCATTGTGTATATATGTTACTTGAAAAAAAAAGAAGAAGAAAAAAAGAAAAAGAAAAAGAAAAAGATTTGAGAATAAGAAAAGAAAAGAGAAAAGTAGTTCGAAAACGATCCCATCTCATACACTTTCTCTCTTTCTTCCCTCTTTGGCTTTTATTTTTTGTTTTCTTTTACTTTTGGAGCTTCATAAAAGAAACGGGGATGTAAATATTGTTTGTGTATGCCACCACGCTTATAGATAAGCTTGGGGAAGAGAATCCAATGAAGTGTGAGAGAGTGACTACTTGACGGTACATGACAACCTAGGCTAAGTAATATTTTATACTCGGTGAGATTGCTAAAGTTTCACGAAATTCAGAAATCTACGCTTAGCATTCACTTCATGAAAACCACACTTTTTCTATTCTTACTACTCTATCGTGTGATATCTCTTATACTCCTTATAGAAAGCATTCAATTGAAAAGTGTGTGATCTACGGTATTGTATACCGCTTTAGATGCTTCAGACGATGTTAATCTTAGAATTATTCCATTTTTCATGCTATATTGATATTCTTGGGTTTTCTATTCCAAATGCACCATTATACTATGATATCAAAATAAAAGTCTTTGATACGTGGTTTATATTCGATGCATGCTATATGAGTAAGCAAAACCCACATCCTGAGAAAAATGATCTAGCAACTTCCCTCTTCGTTTTCTATTTTGTTTTTCGTTTTCCATTTTCCGCCTTTCCATCGTTTTTATTTTATCTTTATCCACCGGGTTCGCTTTTTACTCATCTTCCTCGAGGACGAGTAAGAGGTAAGCTTGGGGGATTTTGATCACTCAGTATTTTACACATTTTTTCTGCATGTTTGCATGCCATTTGGATCGCTCAAATCATGTTTTTCACGTTTATTCGACAATATTGCGATGCTTTTCACGATTTGTTGTTTTTGTCGTATTTCAGGAGATTTGGAGCGATTTAGAGTGATTCTGAGATGCACCCACTCCGGAGTGTCACCGACGACTCTCTTGAGGGGTATTTTGCGATTGGAGGGGAGTGGAAGAAGAAAGAACGTCGTAGGAGCGACGAGGAGGCAAAAACATGAAGAATGGGCATTTTCAGCATGCCACTCGGCCGAGTGAAGGAGTCACTCGGTCAAGCATAGACAGCCCGCTCGGCCGGTCAGATCGGACACGCAACAGAGCCAATATCAGCGTGCACTCGGCCAAGCATCGCCATACCACTCGGCCGAGCACCGAGTCATCCCTCACCCGAGTGGAGCCAAAACGACGGCAACCAAAACGTCCAATTCTCTGGAATCCGTCAGTCAGCCCCAAAGACCGACTCGGCCGAGTGACGAAAGACCTTCCGCCCGAGTGAAGAACGCCCACCGCCCGAGTGAAGAACGCCCACCGACCGAGTGAAGAAAAGTCACTCGGCCGAGTGACCTCCGAGGAGACGACCCCCAAGACCCCCAACTCTCTGGAATTCGTCAGGGTCTCTCACTCGGCCGAGTGACATTTGTCACTCGGCTGAGTGAGCCGCGCTGCCTGTAGCGTAAACTGCGATTTTGAGACTGCGCAAGGGCATTTTCGTCAGGATTTTTTAGGCGATTTTGGGGGGTATTTAACCCCAGGTTTTAACCTATTTTAGGGAGCTTTTTCAGAACTTTTTGCAGCCTTTTTTAGATTAACTTTTTAGGAATTAGATTTAGCTTTTAGGGAGGAGAGAAAAGGGTTATTTTGTTGGATGTTATCTTATTCTTCTTTGGTTTGTCTCTCTCTCCATCAAAAACTCCATTTTTATTGATATTTTGAATATTGCTATGAATTCCATTGATTTTGATTGTGAATTCCTATTGCATTATATGATGAATTGTGAGTAGTTTCATCGTCTTAGGGCGTAGGGATGAACCATACGAGCCCAATTTCAAATTTGTGATGAATTGGTGAAATTCTTGCTAGAATTGACTAAGGTTAGTTTGGGATTGCTATAATACGAATAGCTAGGGATTCATACCGATTGGGATTTGCAAGAGATTGGATCTCAACTCGATAGGAAGCCCTAGAAAATCGAATTGGGTTGCAATTGAATTTCTCCGGAATCGGTTTGCAAGAGATTGGACCGAAACTAGGGTGTTCGATTGTAATTCTATACCAATACCCGTTTGCAAGAGATTGGACGGGTAGGAACTATCCCAACCTAGGTCGTAGCTCGAGTTTGCACGAGAGTGGGCTCGAGATACGATTGAACGATGATGTTGTTCTTCACGCTAGTTTGCCTAGGTTAGGGTTTGCAAGAGATTGGACCCTACCCTAGGTTTGCTATAGACCGGCAATAGCGAGAGAGCGTGAGATTGGTTCTCCATTTAGTTGCAACTAGTTCATCCGAATTTCAAGTCTAGCAATTGTGACACCTACGAATCACAATGATGAGATACGACAAGTAGCGGGGATTCCCTATCCCTAGGCGTCTTTATTAATTTGTTATTTCTTTCGTATAATTGAACGACTGTGACCGCACATTTGCGAACATTTCTCGACTTTTCCTATAGCCAGGTGATTGAAGAAGACACTGTTATTAGGCCTCCCTGTGTTCGATACCCGCTCGCCGCTACACCATGCGCTTGCGGTAAGACTACAGTGTCGCCGCTCCGGGACGTGTATCCGGGGCGCGATCATTGACCCATCAAAGAGTAAGCCACTCTTTATGAGTTTTTAAAGCTGATTGTTTAGAAAACCACTGAGGAGGGGAATTTTGTTAAATTATTGATGCATGGTTTTTATTAATCAACCCTATTATTTGAAGAATTGTTGATGTAAATGGAATGGGTGATGATGATGCAGATTTCCAACCCAATCTCAAGCTAGCGCTAAAAATTGTAACAATTTTGTTGGGGGAAAAGGTTTAAAGAAATCATCTAACATGCCGAATTTAATTTTAAGCTTCTTGTTATAAATCGCCTGATTCTACCCAGTGATAAAAACACCCGGAATTAGGAAAATACATGAAATTCAAAGCTTAATGGAAGAAATACATAATGTAATGTGGTAAATAATGTGAAAAAAATCGATGTATCCTTTTAGCACTCTGAATGTTGGGCATTAAGAATTGATCGTTGTAGGCAGCAACTAAGTATACATTTTACTATAAGTTGGTTAATTTTACACCTTAATTTTACACCTTGCATGTCAAATATATGTAGTGTTGTTGTTAACATTGACAAATTGGGTTCTTGAGTTTAGATCTCAGTTGGAATTGGTTCAAAATATGCAACCCAACAAATAGAATTCTGTTGAAGTATCACATTCTTACTTGCTTCTTATAAATGTTCTATTGGATAATATAAATGTTAGTATAAAAGTTTTATTGGATAATCACAACACACACACACACACACACACACACACACACACACACACACACAAACCAATCTGATTCCATACGAACAGAACTATCATCCATCATGTGTATCTGATAGCATAGGCCCTCGTTTTAGATATATTTGTTACGCCCATGTAAAATTAAACCAATCTCACTGATAGTATTACGTCTAGGGTTGGCTAGCTTTAGGTATGTTGGCGCTCTGACATTGCTTGTTGTGGTGGACAAACACCTTGTCAAATGGACAATCATCTCACGAAAAATCGAGAATCATGTATCAAAAATTAAATCAAATGGCAATCTGTATAAAAAACTTGCAACCACAAACTGTATAAGAAATATAACCACGGTCAAAAGAGAATTATGCATCTGTTACTAAGATTTATATTGGTTCCATCCCATCTTTAGTGTACGTTCTGTTAGAGATATTAATATTGCTTCATTCAACTTGTATTACAATATGTGATACTTGGATTCAAGAAAGAAATCAAATCCATAAAGAACTTTAGAGAATAAATCTATGAAGAGAAACTAATTTCGGATCTTAAAAACTCTCAAAACTATCTGTTTTTGCCCTTTGTAGATGCTACCTGAACCATAAACATCAGCCTCAGGGATTAGCTTTCAAATTGGTACAAAACGATAGGTAAAACATATTTATGTAGCCCTCAGAACTGACCCGAAACATGGTGCACAATAGTATATCCCATTCAGATTTAGAGTGCCATGAAAATGCACGAATTGGGCTGCAAAGTTCACAATAAACCGATGATGCTGGGCTATAGAAAACTACTGAAAGTCACCGAAATTGGCTAAGGAAACCCCTTGAAAATCCCCAAAAAAATTACTAGGCATGGCTGAGCCTAGTTATTTTTGGGTGTTTTATAACACAAAATTCAACAAGGTAACCTACATAATAAAAAGCGTTGTGCTGAAAGGGTTGTGGAGCCAACAATGTACCTTGTCAATAGATGATGCCACACTCAAAATGGAAGCACACGTGAGAGTAATATGTTTCAAGATGTACACAATTTGGTATCATAAGAAATCAGCATTTTTTGATACATTGTTCATTTGCTCTTCACTGTCATTCTTCATGCAGGGGTTCATAGTTCAATCAATCAAATAAACAAAGCAGCAGCAATGGCATCCACGACTGCTTGTGTGATAACCACCCTGCTGACACTCACGATATCATATCCTACCACCGCCCAAAAAGCCGCTGCGCCTCCATCCTTTGCCCCACCCAAAAAGTGCAAACATTAACACTACCTAAGTTGGTTAATTTTACACCTTAATTTTACACCTTAACTGCTGCGAGGTAGAATTCGGGTACAATGAATTTATATTATGGGAAATCAAGGACACGATGGTTATGCTAATGACAAGATTAGGATAGTCTATTTGACAGGTGGTTAGTGGGGTGATGAGGCTAAACTTGTAGCTGGAGCTGACCACGGTGTCGAATCCGGGAGGATGCAGTGAAGGGGGCGAACTGCTTAGGTTGATAGCGAGCACGACCAGTGACGACGAGCTGACCTACGCAAGGAGCAACTCGTCAGAAAGAGGGGGTTGGGTTCCAACCCTTAGCCTCTCCGATGCCTAAGTCAGTAACAGGACTTAAAACAGGGTCTAGGCACGTAGGTCGGACTGAGGGTGAGTCGACCGTGCGTGACGAGCTATGAGTGGAAGAACAAAGATATGGACGACCTTTGCTCTTGTGTGTGAGTAATGAGATTGAGAGTAATTTTACCAACCCCTTCACCGTAAGAATTGAAGGGGTATTTATACCTGTCAGAAGGCGGTTAGGTGGGGCTGATCTGGCATGCTGACTCGGCGTGCTGAGCTGGCCCTGCTGTCAGCATAAGCTTCGGACGATGATATCAGGAATAGGAGTGTCGGCTACGCTTTTGTCAGACGGAGCAACGGCCAGGGGCGCTTTTGTCAAGGTGTCAGGGCCGAAAGCATTAAGTGTTAGGGGGCGCAGCGGCCAGGGGGTGCTTTGCCTGATTGTCGGGCGGCGTTAGTGTCAGTAGTGTCCTTTGTACAAGGTTGTTTGTCGCGTCCGATGTGCCAAAGAGTCTTTGATGCGCGTCTGAGGCACGACGCTATCGATGGGGTCGCCAGGTCGCCCCGGTTGGAGGGCACGTCGTCCGACAACGTGCTCTGCGCATTGTTCCCGGCGAGCAGGTGGAGGGGCGAGTCGGGTGGCGACCGGGACCCTGGAGGAGTGCGGCTCCGCCATCGCCCATAGTAGGGTGTGCCCTTCTCCCGGCCGTGTCGGGCTCCGGGGTAACCTGGCGCTCTGCCGTGGGTGAGTCAAGTGCACGGTCTCTGAAGTCGTGGGATTGGTGTCCTAGCGCTGGGCCCACCGGCCTTTAGGACGGAAGAATGACGTAGGCGGGGTGTTTGGTGACCGGGGATAGAAAGTCAGGTTATCACGATCTTTAGGTCGTAACAATTGCCCCCGGCATTCGAGTTCGGGGCGGTTCTTTGGCTCGACTCGGATGACGTATCGCCTTCCCTTCCTGAAGGGAACAACTCGGACCTTGCTCCGTGTTAGGAAGCGTTGGCTGCTGTCTCGGTGTTCCAACCCAGATAGCCATTATTGCGATTTGAAAGGGTGGCAGAAGACGATGCGTCTCCGCCACTGGATGGGTGACACGTGGTTGAAATGACTGTCGCGGCAGACGAGGTGTCAAAGGTGCGTCGATGAACACCGCGTGGCGGACTGGCGGCGGTCGGGATGGCCCGAGGTTTGCTATAAATATGGGGGGAGAGGATTGGTGGAAAGTTTCTCGCGATTTATGTATCCGATCGTATTTCCCAGCTTCCGGTCATTGTTCGCCGACGCTGCCGCCGGGGATTTTATCGAGGATCTGCTTCCGTCCGTCTCCTCAGCTCGACGGTTCGGCCAGGTAATTTTCCACTTCATCTGCCGATGGCTTCTTTCTTTGAGTGCGGTAGTAGTAGTGGGATGAAGCAGGTTGAATCGACTGATGGGGGTGATGGAAGGCGTAGAGGCCGAACAGACGCATCGAGGTTGGTCGCGGCTATCCCGTGTAAGCTGGATCGGGTTAACATCCAGGAGATCTGCGCAAGGTTCGTTTGTCCGCCCGGTGAAGTGCGGCTGCCCGGGCCCGACGAGAGGGTGTGTTGGGCCCGCAACGACGAAGTTGGAGTTTATGTTTGGTCCCTCGAGTTAGGGCTCCGCTTCCCCATTCATCCTCAGCTCCTCCATCTTCTGAATTTCCTGGAGCTGTCGATCTGCGCGCTGGTGCCCAGCTCCTTTAGTCTGCTGGTCGGGTTCGTCGTCTTGTGTTTCGCCAGTTCTTTGAGTCCGCCCTTAGCGTTGTTTCAGTATTTCTTTGGGGTGAGGAAGTGTGGGGCGTATTATTGCGTCCATGCGAGGATGGGACAAGAACTCATTGTCGGGGTGCCGGACACTAATGATGGTTGGGCGGAGAGCTTTGTTTTCGTTGTGATGCCGGCAGACGCAGTGTTGATGTCGAACTGGGGCTCTGAATCCTCTGGTGGGTGAGGAGGTGGCAATGACGGACGAACTCATGGTGAATGCCCAGATTTTGGCAGAGTTACCTGAGGCGGACCGTCGTCTGACGGACATGACGCAGGATGATCGGCTCGCCCAGGAGCTTTGGTCCACATGTATTCTCCTTCTGGTGGGCCTTTACATAGACTTACGCTGATTTCTCTTTTTTTGCAGGTGAGGACCCGATGATTTCGCGGGAGGAAGTGCCGAGGGTGGCCGGAGTGAGGGTAACGAAAAAGACCGTCCCAGTGGATAAGGGCAAGGGCGTGATGCGCGAGGAAGCACCGACAGAGGTGGCTGCCCAAAGGCAGATCACCGAGGTTCCTATTGCGGAGGAGGCAAACAAGAGGCAGCAGGGGCCCAATTCTGGTGCTCCTTCCATCCGGACTGGCGGAGTCGTGCCAGATGCTTTAGCCGAACTGGATGCGGTCAGCATCGTCCCCGAGGCTCCGGCCATAGATGAGGTGAACATGAAGTGGCAGGGGTCCAAACCGGATGTTCCTTCTGCTCGAGCTGGCGGGACCATGTTTGGTGGCCCGCCCTACCCGGAGATAGTCAGCACGGCTTCCCTGAGGGTTCTGACCTCAGGCAAGCATCGCCGGCCCCCTCCCGTCGAGAAGTGGCCCTATGGAGTTCTCCCGTGGGAGATGGGGGAAGAGGCGCACCCAGGTTGCGAGGGGGTGCTCGCTCATTTTAAGCTGACGAGGGCAGAGGCCGAGGCCATGCCCGGCGAGGACCTTCATCGAATGCCATATCGGGTAAGCCGGGAGGAGTCGGTCTTTGAGGATGCCGGGGTTGCAGCCCGGCTGTCAGAGTTCCTCCTGCTGCCCCGGGATCACGAATCCTTAACCAATGTGGGGACAGAAAGGTTGTGCGACATCGCTGTGTGGCATATCCTGCATGTAAGGTGAACTTCCTACTTCGCGTTCTGGGTCTCCTAATTTGCGTTCTGACTGGGTCGTGTTCTTTGGCAGGCGATGTCGGCCGCGGTGGCCTTGCAGCGCCACACCCCTGTGGCGTCAGTCCAGGCTTCTCGAGACGAGGTGAAGGACGAACTTCGGGAGGTACGGAGCCAATTGCGATGGAGGGAGGCGTATTTGGAGCAGGCAACCCGGCTTCGTGTCGGCGATGTGCCACGACTCAAACTCCTAGAGGCACAGGTGGCCAGGCTCACCCACCATCTGAAGGAAGAAAAGGGCAAGGGGGCCTTGCTCGCCTGCCAGCTGTTGGAAGAGAAGGAGCAAGGGGCATGGCTTACCCACCAGCTCGATGAAGAGAAGGAGCGAGGGGCTTGGCTTGCCCACCAGCTTGAGGAAGAGAAGGGGAGGGGGCTCGACTCGCTCGCCGTCTTCAGGAGGAAGAGGAGATGCGGAATGATATCTTGAAGCAGAACACCGTGGTGGCGACCAGCAAGAAAAACGTGATCGACGTTCAGCAGAGGATGATAGCCGAGCTGAACCGGGCGATTGAATTGGGGATGAAGGAGAAGACCGTCTTGAAGAAGCGGCTAGAGGGCAGGGCGTCGATCGATCAGGATGCGATCAACACCGCAGTCTGCTGTTATCAGGATGAGGAGCTAATCCCTTTGGTGCCGGAGGCAAGGGAGGCATGCGTTCTCCAAGGAATGGAGAAGATGAAAGCCCGACTGGCGATTCTGCATCCGGAGCTGAAGGCCGATTTCCCTAAACTGGACGTGCCCTCGCTGGCAGAGATGGAAGAGGGAGTGACGGAGCAGGGACGCTCGTAATCGTAGGGGAGTGATGGAGATTTTGTATGTCCGGGTGTGATCCTGTGTTGTAGAGCAGACGATCTGACAAGTTAAATGATATATATATATATATATATATATATATATATATATATATATATATATATATATATATATATATATATATATATATATATATATATATATATATATATATATATATATATATATATATATATATATATGTTTTGTTTTGTTCAGTCGCTGGTCTTCTTGTTATGCGTAAGACCGTGTGATGAATGCCCCCAACGTTCCTGCTAGGACGAGCGTCGGAGTGAGGAGTAGGGGGAAAGTTGCGACAAAGTATGTGTATGTTTCAGGTCGCCATGCGCGGGCGAGCTGAGCTGATGCTTGCGTTGTTGAGTCGGACTGGTCGTACTCATGCTTGTCCCTGACTTCTTGGTTAGAGCGCCTCATGCCAATCCGCCGGGCTTGGCCTGCCTCGATGGCTCGGACGTCGGTGGGGTAGTCACAAAGTCCAGACGAAGGGAAAAGGTGGGGATATGTTTCGAATTTCCCGCCGCGAATCGCTGTCGAATCGCAGGGGTCACATCAGATTAAAGATGGGCATGAATTGAAACATCTCGACCGTTTATCGAGAGACGCATGGGGGATGTGACAGGGGGCGTCAGGTGAAGCGTCAGGCCGCCTGGATGTGTGACGCGTGGTCGGGAGCGAGCGGTGGAGATCGGAGAGCGGATTCCTATAAGTAGGGGTGGCAGTTGCTGCTGGAGATTTTCTTGCGTCCGAGTGTTTTAGAGTAGATTTCTTGAGTGTAGGCGATTCCCTTCGTGGAGGTCTAGGTCGTTGCCGGAGTTTGCGCTGTCTTCCCCGCCACAGCGGCCGTCGTAGCGACTAATTGGCAGGTAAATTTCTTTTCTTTTCTCCGGCATGGTTTCGTCATCTTCAGCCTCGTCATCGGGGTCGACGGGTGGCTCCACGACAGAGTCAGTGGAGGTTGTTGGTGGAGTATCGTCCGGGCGTTTGGGCCGTAGCGGGTCCGGGTCCACGGCGGGAAGTGGGGGCCCGGGGAAGGGGAAGGGGCTCCTAGGGGTGAAAGCGGGGTCGTCCAGTCTGATCACTCCATATTTTATACCTTTTTTCTGCATGTTTGCATGCCATTTTGATCGCCCATATCGTGTTTTTCATGATTATTTGACAATATTGCGATGCTTTTCACCATTTCTTGTTTTTGTCGTATTTTAGGAAATATGGAGCGATTTGGAGTGATTTTGAGATCGAGGGGTTTGCAAGCACTCAGGAGTGTCATCCACGGCTCATTTGAGGGCTTATCAGCGATGGAGGATGAGCGGAAGAAGAATGAAATCAATAGGAGCGACGAGGAGGCAAAAAGAAGCGAAACAAGCATTTCAGCACATCACTCGGCCGAGCAGAACAGCCACTCGGCCGAACAAGAAGCCCCAGTCAGCCGAGCAGAACGGATACGCACACAGAGTTAATTTCAGCGTATACTCGGCCGAACGAAGAAAGCCTACTTGGCCGAATGAGAAATCTCACTCGCCCGAGTGGTACATGGAAATTGTCCAGAGAAAGGCCGAAGTTACTGTAATTTTCAGAGATCCTGTCGAAGGTCACTTGGGCGAACGATAAAGCCACTCGGCCGAATGGATAAGTCTACTCGGCCGAGCCATCCCCCAAAGACAGACCCTGAAACATCCGAAGTTACTGTATTTTTAACAGGGTTTGTCACTCGGCCGAGTGACAAGGTCACTCGGCCGAGTGAACCGCTCCGCCTGCTGCTAGGGTTGTGATTTCTGGGCTGCGTAAGGGCATTTTTGGCACGATTTTTTGGGCGATTTTAGAGGGTATTTAAACCCAGTTTTTGCCCTAGTTTAAGGAGCTTTTGGACAACAAAATTTTAGACTTTATTTTAGGGATTTGAGGGCTACTCTTTGGTGAATTCTCAGCTGGAAATCATTGCCATCTACATTGGTTTGTCAATTCCTATTGAAAACTCTATTTTATGCATTATTTCTCTTTTGCAATGAATTGTGCCGATGTTATTGTTGATTTTTCTGAGATTTGCATGATGTTTAGTAAGTAGTACCGTCGTCTTAGGGCGTAGGGATGAACCCTACGGACCCTATTTCTAAATTGTGATGAATTTGTGGAATTGTTGCTAGAATTGATTAGGGTTAGGTTGAGATTGATTAATTATGGATAGCTAGGAATTCATATCGATTGGGATTTGCAAGAGATTGGATCACAATTGATAGGAAGGCCTAGAGATTTGATTTAGATTGACAATTGGATTTCTCTAGACTTGGTTTGCAAGAGATTGGACCAAATCTAGGATTTTTAATTGTGATTCTATACCCATATCTGTTTGCAAGAGATTGGACGGATAGGAACTATCACAACCTAGGTCGTAGCTCGAGTTTGCACGAGTGTGGACTCGAGATACGATTGAACAATGATGTCGTTCTTCACGCTAGCGGCTTAGGCTAGGGTTTGCACGAGAGTGGGCCCTATCCTAGATTTGCTATAGACTGGCAATATCGCGAGAGCGTGAGCTTGGTTCTACATTTAGTTGCGACTAGTTCACCTATATTGAAGTTCAGCAATAATGAAGCTTATGAATCACAATGATGAGAGAAGGTCCGTAGTGGGGATTCACTATCCCTAGACGTTTTATTAAATTGATATTTCTCTTGATATTTGAACGATTGTGGTTGTTATACCCCAAACTATTCTCGATTCTCTTGATAGTTAGGTAATTGGAAAAAGACACGGTCATTTGTTCCTCCCTGAGTTCGATACCCGCTCGCCGCTACACTGTGCGCTTGCGGTAAAACTACAAGTCGTTCTCCAGGAGTACACTCGGACGCGATCAAGTTTTTGGTGTCGTTGCCGGGGAGCGCATTTGACGGTGTTCGATTATGATCACCCGGTTATCTCTTACCATCTATCTTCCTTTCTTTCTTTATTTTTCCTTTTTGACTCTGTTTGCTGCTTAATTTACTTGCTCTCCCAGAATTCTCCATAAGATCTTAACAGAAACATGGTGGACGCAATGTTAATGACTGAGTCTAGCCTGGGAGACAATGACTCCTTCACGAGCCTTCTTAAAGAACTTGTTGATGAGGTCCATGCCACAGGGGCGTTCGCCGTTGATATCGAGGACCCCATTGAGCAACAATTTGCTATTTTTGTGATGGATCAAATCTCCCCGGAAGGGACTATCGAGGGCAACGTCAGAGTTGATGTGAGAGATGGAAAGTTATATTTTGAAAACTGCAGAGCGTGCATCGAAGAGTACTACACTTCCGAGGTGTCCACTGGGCATGCCGAGATTTAGGGAAGTACACTCTACGACCCTCACTCTTATATTTATCAACCCACTGACACATCTCTTGATCTCAGGTTTGGACCAAAGCACAGTGGTAGTCCCATCGATGCCCGCGCAGAGCTGTGATGCGTCTATTCTGATGCACCGTCCTCACCGAGAAGTGAATCTGAGTCGGCATGGGGAAGCCCACTCAAAGAGCAGGAACTAAACCCAGATGTTGCAGAGGAGGTCAAGCTTTCACAAGGAGAGGAAGTAGAGGGTACATCGTCACCTGAGGTAGAGCTTAAACAATTACCACCAAATCTAAGGTACGCTTTCTTGGGTAATAAAAATTGACCTATCCGGTTATTGTTAATGCCCACCTCAACCATGATCAACTAGAAAGACTCTTATATGTCCTTAGGAGTTACAAGGATGTGCTTGGCTATACCATCTCTGATCTTAAGGGAATAAGTCCTAGGCTTTGCACGCATAGACTCCACTTGGAAAACACTGAAGCCACCTCCATAGAGCCTCAAAGGCGGTTGAACCCTAACATGAATGAGGTGGTTAAGAAAGAGATTCTTAAATTACTTGAAGCCGGCATTATCTATCCTATCTCTGACAGCCGGTGGGTTAGCCCCGTTCATGTCGTCCCCAAAAGGGGGGATGACCGTTGTAAAAAACGAAAAGGGAGAACCCATTTCTACGCGTACTGTCACGGGATGGCGGATGTGTATTGATTATAGGAAATTAAATAAAGCCACCAGGAAAGACCATTACCCATTGCCCTTTATTGATCAAATGCTTGAGCGTCTTGCTAAACATAAATACTTCTGTTATTTGGATGGGTATTCGGGATTCTTTCAAATCCCCTTGCATGAAGACGACCAAGAAAAGATCACTTTCACATGTCCTTATGGTACATATGCCTATCGTAGAATGCCCTTTGGACTTTGCAATGCTCCCGCCACTTTTCAAAGGTGCATGACATCAATCTTTTCTGATTACATTGAAAATATTATGGAAGTCTTCATGGATGATTTTTCTGTATATGGGAGTGAGTTTGATTCTTGTTTGGCCAATCTTACTAAAGTCCTCAAACGATGCCAACAAAATAACATCACTCATAATTGTGAAAAATGTCATTTTATGGTCACCGAGGGGATAGTACTTGGGCATCTTGTTTCTTCTAGGGGGATCGAGGTCGATAAGGCGAAAATTGAGGTAATTGAAAAACTCCCTCCTCCTATTAATGTTAAGGGCATTAGAGGCTTTCTTGGTCATGCGGGGTTTTACCGCCGCTTTATCAAGGACTTTGCCCTAATTGTCCGACCCCTTACTGCCGTACTTGCTAAAGATGCCCCCTTTGTCTTTTCAGGAGAGTGCCTGCAAGCATTTAATACGTTGAAGGAAGCGCTCATTTCCGCCTCCATTATACAACCGCCCGATTGGAGCATCCCCTTTGAGCTCATGTGTGATGCAAGTGACCAAGCAATAGGAGCAGTGCTAGGCCAAAGGAAGGATAAAAAGCTCCACGCAATATTCTATGCAAGCAAAACATTGGACGAGGCACAGAAAAACTACACCACAACCGAAAAAGAGCTCTTGGCGGTTGTCTACTCGATCGAGAAGTTGCGGTCCTACCTCCTTGGATCCAAGGTTATTGTCCACATCGACCATGCGGCATTGAAGTATCTTCTAAGCAAAAAAGAGGCAAAACCAAGATTGATAAGATGGATACTTTTGTTGCAAGAATTTGACTTGGAGATTAGAGACAAGAAGGGAACGGACAACGTTGTGGCGGACCACTTGTCTAGGCTTGTTCGCGACAAGGAGGATGAAAGCTTGCCAATCAATGACACCTTTGTCGAGGAGAGGCTATTCGCCGTAAGACCCGGAGATGTGCCTTGGTATGCGGATTTCGTTAATTATTTGTCTTGTGGGATAAAACCATGCGGAATGCCCACGCAACAAAAGAGGAGATTTATGCACGAGGTCTGAAACTATTTCTGGGAAGATCCATATCTCTTCAAGATATGCAAGGACGGAGCTATACGGAGGTGTGTTTCCAAGGAGGAGGCCACGTCGATCATTTTGCATTGCCATAGTATGCCATGCGGGGGACATCATGCGGCCTCTAAAACCACCGCTAAGATATTACAGTGCGGGTTCTTTTGGCCAACCATGTTCAAGGACACGCATGACCTCGCAAGGGATGCGATAGATGCCAACGGACCGGAAATATATCAAGGCGAAACGAGATGCCAATGAAGCCCATTCTAGAAATTGAGCTATTTGATTGTTAGGGAGTGGACTTCATGGGACCTTTTCCGTCGAGCAAGGGAAACAAGTACATCTTATTAGTCGTGGATTACGTCTCTAAATGGGTGGAAGCCATTACGACCCCTACTAATGATGTGAGGGTGGTGTCCACATTTTTCAAGCAAAATATCTTCCCACGCTTTGGAGTGCCTCGTACTTTGATAAGCGATGGGGGGAGCCACTTTATAGAAAACAAATTTGAAGCCATGTTGAAAAAGTATGGGGTGAATCATAGAGTTGGCATGGCATACCACCCTCAGACGAGTGGCCAAGTGGAGGTGTCGAATTGAGAAATCAAGAAAATTCTAGAAAAGACCGTCGATATATTTAGAAAAGATTGGTCGATGAAATTGAACGATACACTATGGGCTTATCGTACAGCCTTTCGCACTCCCATTGGCACCACACCGTACCGACTTGTTTATGGGAAAGCTTGTCATTTGCCGGTAGAGTTGGAGCACCGCGCATATTGGGCTATTAAGACCTTCAATTATGACTACAAGAGTGCGGCGGTGAGGCGACTCTTAGACATAATAAGCTTGATGAGATTAGATGTGATGCTTATGAGAGCTCAAGAATTTACAAGGAAAGGACTAGAATCCTCCACGATGCACGCATCACCATTTCGGACGTCAAGGTCGGAGACAAAGTCATCGTATTCAATTACCGGCTCCGACTCTTTCCCAGAAAGTTGAGATCACGATGGTCCGGACCATTCACCATTAAGCACATACAACCGGGGGGGGTTGACGTCCCCTGGCTTTGTGCGTCTGGATGGTGCAATGTAAAATTGGGGGCGTGGGATTTAAATATTTGTAACCGCAAGCGCACAGTGTTGTAGTGTGGCTTGGGGGTCGAACTCAGGGAGGCGTGGTTGTGCTTGTGTCAAGAAGGATCGGATTCACTCCGTGGGCGAGCTAGCCCGAATCGGATGATGGGTTGTCACGAAAAATAGAATGCGAGGGATAAACAATATAAAGAGAAAACCCGGGACTTCGGTTTCCACCCTATCGTGCTATTCTAGCCGATACGGCCTACGGGTAGGATAACGATCGGAATTAGGGTGTAATGGTGAGACGTTGCCTCTAAAAGTGGTACCAGTGTCCCATGGGCCCGATATTCCGGTCGGTGCCCAGGATGATACGCCGGACTTCTCGGGTTTGGTCAGTGGGCAATCCCGTGTCCATTAACACTGACCGACTCCGGGAGCACTAAGCTCGCAACGATAACTCCCAACGTCTCATCCTGCCGCTCCCGCGCCAGGATTCGACGTCTACGCTAAGGGCGTGAGCTATGGCTAGGGAGTCAACCGCCAAGTTTATTCCCCCTTGGCCCAACGGTCAAAGGCGGTCTTTTTTCCGCCGATGACAATAAAACACCCCGCGTAACCGGTAGATTCCTAATCCCTATCGATTTTCTAGTCCTATGGACGCATCCGGGAGATCCCACGAAGGGGTTTCCACCAAAATCCCAGATTTAGGAACTACTCACACATATTTACTAAAAAGCGATCTAAATAGAAATCGACCGTTAGAAAATGATCAGGCGATTGAAAAGCAGTAAGAGCAATGCTAATAACACTATATTAAAGTTTAACAAAGATCGGAAAACTTACAAATATCTGAAAAATTACAGCCGTCAAGAGAGAGAAAAACCAGCAAAAAATAATAACTTCCGTTTCTGGAAAACCTAAGGGTCATATATATAGAATACGATATCACCCGATCGGTTGAAAAGTCAACCGATCGGGTGACCTGCTTCGTTTCTTCGGCAGCTCAGAATAGGACTTCACCCGGTCACACGGCATGATCGGTTGAGGGTTGAAGCTGATCGGTTGGATCTTCGTACCGTCGGGTGTACCAGTCGGTTGATCTCTCCGTGTCTCGGCTTCGGAGAATCGGCTACAGGTGAACCGATCGGGTGAAGGTCACCCGATCGGTTGGCACTCAGCATCAGAATTCCAGAGAGTTGGGGCGTTTGAACCGGTCTCTGAACCGACTGGGTGACTTCTTGGCTGCTCCAACTTGTTTCCGGGTGATGCACGCGTGCATCACCCGATCGGTTGGAAGTGACCAACCGGTCGGGTGAGGGGCTGAAAGATGCAATCTTCGTCGTTTGACCCCCTGGATCACGCGTGACTCCTCCCGTTGCTCCGGGGACTCATGATATCATCGTTTTATGTCCCCTACGCCAGTAAACTCCTGCAAAATACAAAAAACACGGAAAAGTGAAAGAAAACAAGAAAACACGAGAAAACGGATACAAGACGGCAGAAAATAACGGAAAAACACGGAAGAAAACATGCGCAAATATATGAAATATAAACGCACGTCAAAATCCTCCAAGCTGAACTCTTCCTCGTCCTCGAGGAAGACGAGTGAGAGTAGGAGCTCGGAGGGAGAATAGAGAGAAAGAGAGAAAAAGAGAACTATAAATCCTAGATCGCCCGTCAGGGCCAACAAAACCAAAAACGACACACCAAGCAGACAAACGCCAAATCACATCACTAAACCAAGGAATACGAGTCCAGACAAGTGCCGTGGTCCCACGCGGTGAAGCGCGAGTGAGTGTGGTCGTGTGCTAGAAGTCGGTGTCACTATCTACGATGTGCAATAAAGCTCGATATACACAAATCCAAGAAATGACCCAAATATCTATTCGATTTGAATTAAGCGGTGAATATATAGCTCAAGTATGCATGAGAATAGAGCAAGAATTGAAACATATCATGCGTCAGGGAATCCACAAGTAGGGTTAAGGAAATCACCACATTATAGCCTAGTTAATAGCTAAAAAGTTTCTAAGCCAAGTGTTTTCGAAAACGATGGGGGTTGAGATGATTTGGAGTAGAACACTCGGTGCAAACTCTCGCCTTCCCTTTATTCTCGGTAAGTAGGAAAATATTCACACGGGATTTTTTTTGGGTTTTGGGTGTATGTATTTTTTTGGCTTTTTGGCTATACATATTTTTTTCTTTTCTTTTCTTTTTGGGTTTTTCTTTTCTTTTCTCTTTTTTTTTATTTTTGGGGTTTTTTTTGGCTATACACATGTGTACTCTCCCAAGTGGGAGAACAGTACATGACGAGGGGATTTGCACCAAGTAAACCAAAAAAGAAATCGGAATCTAAACACTTGGGCAAAGGAAACTATTCTCGCTAATTAGAGCATGGGCTAAATGGGTTATCCTAGTCCTTAATTGTGGAATCCCGACACATGCAAAATGAAGTATACGATATATATATATATAGCATGCAGAAGCAGACAGGAGAAACAAATACCACATATTCAAATCGAAGCATGATAATCTAGGGGTCATTTCTGGACAGGTATATAAAGTAAAATCACAAAGCAGAAGCACACCAAACAGCTAGGCACAACACACGACTCACAAAAAGCTAAGTGGACCCACGATGCATGAAATGCAAGAGGACTCGATATCCTAGGATTAGTGAATGTGATTATTGATGCCATGCTAGGTGTGTGTGATTTTGTGGAAATTTATCATAGGGTTCATCTCTAAGAGAAAGAGGTAAAAAGAAGAAAAGAAAAAGAAAAAGAAAAAGACGTGGAAAAACGGCTCAAATTACGAAGAAAAAGAGACAAATGACGCACGAAGTCCGACTCCCCCAAGCTGAAATTTGCATTGCCCTCAATGCAATATAATTAAATACGGGAGGGCAGTGAATATGGGGGGAATACGCACAGACACAAAAAGACACGAAAGACACGAAATCACACAAACGAAACTGAAAATAAGAATAGAAATAAAAATCACACCACACGACATATAAACAGAAAATAAAATAAAATAAAAAAGGAAAATCACACGACACGGCAAATAAACAGACACAAAGAAAAACGAAACACGACAGCACACCCAAAAAATTTGACTTCCCCCAAGCTAGACGAGATAGTGCTAGCGCTCGTCTAGTGCTAGCGATATGATGTGAACGTGAATAAGCATAGATATGCAAGGGGGAGGTCAATAAAAGATAATAATGGAAATAAAAAAAATAAAAAGGAAGGGACCTGAGGCGTGAATGTGTCCTCCCCCTAGCTGTGGTAGAGCAGGGCCCCGCAAAGACAGATGGGCACTAAAAATAGGGGAGGCAAAAGCTGGATGGGAAAGTATCAAGCAGAGGCACCACCCTCTGGGGGTGGTGATGGGGGCCTGTGCTGAGGACCAGGAGTGGTGGGGGGTGGGATGTGAAGCTCGGAGACATCGGGTGGGTCAGTGCGAATGTGACGAATGAGGCTTAGAAGGACGGGCAGGTCACGCTCAACTGACTACTGAGTTGCCCGACCACCAGCTCCAGCTAAGAGGAGCAAGGACATGAACCAATCGGCTTGGTCGTCGTCATGGAATGACACCTCGTATTCGGCATCGCCAATGTAAACGGGGTCAGATGGGCATGGGGTGGTGGATGAATTGGTGGTGGTTGTGGGTTGGGTGGTGGATTGTGTGCGACGAGTGCACCGGGTGGGTCTAGGGTTGGAAGTGCTGGCGTCGGTGGGTTTAGCACGACGAGGAGGCATTGTGCAGAAGTCGTGTGTGTGTGTGTGTGTGTATGCAAAATACGATGAATACACACTAACACGGCAAACGAGCAAAATGAAATTCTAAGGCGAAATAAAAATTGAGCCAAAGAGCGAGGTTACCCAATTGAGATGAAGATCGTTGCTCGTAGATGCCCCAACGCAACGCAACAGGAGCACGTGTGAAGCCGCGACGAATCCTTCCAGGAAATTTCGAAAATGGGGGAGAATGGACGAAAATTAGGGCTTTGTGTGCGGGCGAAATCGAAGAAGAAGAAGGGGGAGAAATCGATGGAGAGATGGAAAAGGAGAGGGGAGAGATCGATTAGGGTCGGTTGAGAGGAAGAACGAGGTCGGGAAAAGGCGGAGGAATCGAAACGGTGATCAGAAATTCGAAATTGGGCGAGGGCAGAACGAACGGGCGGAGGACGGCTATATATAGGAATTTAAGTCGAACCGATCGGGTGAAATGTCACCCGATCGGTTGACTTTTAGGTCGAAATTATTGCTGAAAGTTGGCTACAGGTGACCCGATCGGTTTACCGCTTCACACTTTTTCCCGAGAGTTTGGTGTTGTTCA
Organism: Scilla litardierei; assembly: GCA_030789695.1. Taxonomy (NCBI): domain Eukaryota; kingdom Viridiplantae; phylum Streptophyta; class Magnoliopsida; order Asparagales; family Asparagaceae; genus Scilla; species Scilla litardierei. The sequence continues at coordinate 53 of JAULAV010003094.1, read as the reverse complement.
CCCGGTCAATCAACCGGTCATGCTTCTCATCACCCGATCTGTTGACAAATTCT
>JAULAV010003093.1:0-74999 GCA_030789695.1 Scilla litardierei | reverse complement strand
GCATTGTCCAGACGAAGTTTCTTTATCTGGTAGTCGCGGGGAAGTGGGTCCGCAACCCGCTTATCTGCGCTAAAGGCTTAGACAGTGCAAGGGTACGGGTGGACAGTAGACACAAATGTGACCACTTAGTAGATGCGTCTATCAGGACCATAAAGTACCTGAACGGACCACTTGATGGGTGTATAGGCCCAAAAATATCTCCGTGGATTCTTTCCAGAAAACTTGGGGACTCCAGGTCCACTTTCAGTGGAGAGGGTCTCGTAATTAGTTTACCCTTGTAACATGGTGGACATGGGAATTTATCTTTTTGAAGAATCTTCAGGTTCTTCAAGTCTATACCCATTGAGCTTTTTATGATGCGGTACATCATAACAGATCCAGGGTGTCCCAGTCTACTATGCCAGAGTTGGAATTCTGGTGTTTGGGAGCACTACAGGTGCTCCGCCATTGATGTTTCTAGAGTTTTTATACTTGTTTGGTAAAGTCCCGAGGGGAGTCCCTTGAAACATTCCACAATGGTTTTTAAACCATTTGTAAGAGACGTTACAAGCAAGTATTCCCTTTCATTTTCCTCAACCGTCTCTAAGTGATATCTTTTTAAACGGATATCTTTAAAGCTTAGGAGGTTTCAGATAGATTTAGGGGAGTATAGCGCCTTTCTAAGTGTGATTTGTGTGTTAACAGGGAGCAATATGGTTGCTTCCCCTGATCCTTCGATTATATGAGCTGGTCCTGAGATTGTTCTCAGTGGACCAGAGTAGCTACGTATGCTCGTAAAGTAGTCTACGTTTTGAAGGATCGAATGCATCGATGCACTGTCCACTAGGCAAATTGATTCCATATCTATATAAAGAAAGACATTTAAGCAGTAAATAATATGAAAAAGAAAAGAGCTACTTTCATTTAAGATGCTCAAAGAAATGTTCGACATGGAATAAAACTAGGTACGATGCATAAAAAGGGAAGATACATTGCTAGTAGATAAAAATTGTTCGTGGTCCATAACTAGAGAGTGTCATCTCCCATGAAATCTTGAGGAGTCCATGAGGTCTCTGGCAACGCTGCGCTCTCAATCAGGTTTGTCTCAGCTCGAGACTTGAGGCTTGCCTGGTAGAGGTCCTGTAGGTGTTTCTGGGTGCGGCAGATTCTAGACCAGTGGCCTGTCATTCTGCATTTGGAGCACTTATCCTCCCAGTCTTTCTTGGGAGTGCCACCTTTGTTGGACATCCTCTTTTGCTTCTTTTCCACGAACTTCAAGTTCTGAGGAGGAGCGTGGTGAGTGGCCTTCTTCCGCTGCTTTTATTCTTTCCATTTCTGGAATTTTGCCTTCTTGTCCATCTTCTTCTTCTGGGAAGAATGGAAGTATGCCTCTGCTGGAGATGGTAGTGGAGCGGAGCCAGGAGGGCGTAGGTTGTGAGTGGCAACCAACAAATCTCTGTTCTGTTCAGCCATTAGTACGCATGAAAGCAGATCGGAGTACTTTGTGAACTTCCTCTCACGGTACTGTTGCATGAGGATCATGTCCTTCTCATGGAAAGACGTGAACGTCTTTTCCAGCAACATTTTCTCAGTCACAATCTCACCACACAACTTCTGGCATGAGGTGATACGGAAAAGTGCTGAGTTGTACTCCGCTACGGATTTGTAATCCTGTATGCAGAGGTGAGTCCACTCGTACTGCTCACGTGGGAGTATGACATCCCTCTGATGCATGTACCTCTCCTCAAGTGCGTCCCACAGCTCGTAAGGATCCTCTACAGTAAGGTACTCTTCCTTCAGGGTCGAGTCTAAATGTTTCCTGATATAGATAATGGCTTTTGCCTTTAATATATCGGAAACTTTTTCTGTATGAGGTGCTTCTTTAGAAGCATCATTGTCAGTTGTGGCAGTACTTGTTGTTGCCTTTTTAGCGGGTGTCAGATTGAATCCATGAGATCGCAGGTGAAACGTCAGGTCCAACTGCCAACTCAAGTAGTTCGACCCATCGGCCTTCAGGACCGAAAAATCGACATTCGCAAGTCTGGCCATTGAACGATCTAGCAATATCAAAATAACATGGATTATTAAACTATGTAAAATAGACATCCACGCATGCAATTTGACATTTTCATAACATGAATTATTTAAGAAAATAAACATCCACGCATGCTTTTTAACATTTTCATAATGTGAATTATTTAAGAAAATAAACATCCACGCATGCTTTGTAACATTTTCATAACGTGAATTATTTAAGAAAATAAACATCCATGCATGCTTTGTAACATTAAAGTAGCATGAACTAGTTGACATCCACGCATTTAATGTATAAGCAATGAAAGTAAATTAGGACTATGAGGATCAGCCAGCCGACATCAGCAGAAAAAGACAGTCCGAAAATTACATCAAAAAGTGCATGAAAAGTAAATACAACTCGGGAAGTTCAAAGAGAAGCCCCTTTCTTCTTTGTGCCTACGCCTTCAGCTCCTTTTTGGTGTCCGCCGGCTTCTTTTTACATGTATAACCTCACTTACAAATTTCTCTCAAAAAGAAAAAATTGGAGAAAAGTAAAGATGTCGGAAACCTGGCTGATCCCTAAAAACATAGCCTAATAGCACATCCACGCAGATAATATATGAAAAATATACAACCACACAGATAATCATATCACAGACATGTAAAGATTAATAAATAATCTAAATAGTGTGTGATGTGCTAAAAGATTATTTTTGAAAAACTTTTTACCTTTTGATCCATGTTATTAATATTTTATTTTCCGCTCTAACCCTTATTTGAAAATTAAAAATTTCTTTAATTAGTTTGGGCTTTTGGGGCCAAAAATAAAAAAATAAAAAATTATTGGGCCATGAAAACAACCCATTAGGGTTAATTGGGACTCCCCTAAAAAATTGATCCGTCAAGGGCTAGGGTTTCCGAAAAACCCTATGGGGGCCCGCGGCGGGCCGCCGCGACGGCTGGCCGCGGCAGCGGGGCCGCGGCTCGAGGCCGCGGCCGCCGCGGCTTGAGGTCGCGGCAGCGGGGCCGCGGCCTGAGGCCGCGGCTGCAGTCCGTGGCCTGAGACCACGGCAGCTGGCCGCAACGTCTGGCCGCAGCCGCCGCGGCTGATGGCCGCGGCACATGCCGCCGGCGGCACTTGTGGAGCGCCGCCGTTACGCCCTTCGGGCGTGCGGGGTATGTATCAAGGTTGGTGGTAAAAAATTGATTTTTTTAAACATTTAGATCTCTAAAAACGATTTTTTATTGATTTTAGACATGCGGATCTAAATAAAAAAGTGATTTTTACCGTGTTTTCAAACTTTTTGATCTTAAATCATGCAGATCTACGGGAAACACAAGTTTAGATCTAAAAAGTTTTGAGACTTATCTCTAGATTCGACAAGGGAATCTAGACGACGGTTGGTGAAGGATGCCTTTTTCGCTCCCTGTTGAGAAGATTATGATCTTCTTAAAACTGAGCGGTTGATGGATCTCCTTCCTCGAGCGTCGCCGCCTTTTCCAACGAGCGTGATCGTGCTGATAACATGTTGTGAAGAGAAAAGTAGGGAAATAGGTGTAGGGGGTTAAGAGCCCCCCTACCCTCATATTTATATCTTTCAATGGTGGGCCGGATACCCAATGGGCCTCATGGGCCTATTCACAACATTACTTACTTTTTAAGATAAAAGATAATAGATTAATCACTAATAATTATGTTCTAATTGTTTTATCCAATTACATAACCAATCAATAAAACTTCTAAACTAACACATAATTACCTTTGTAAAATATTATTAAGCTGGTTTAAATATGTATAGGAGCAGTTGGAAATTCCTTACACCGACCCCCTCGTATACTTCAATTCTCATCATACATTACTCATCATCTTCTATATATCATGGAGGATAAAAATATCAAAAATCATGTGAATCTAACATTATTTGACCATCTATTCATTTGTTACAAATTCAACGGTGTTACAAATCCAATGCCGCTAGCATTTACCTGTATTCGGGTTTTTAGTATATTTACAACAACCCCAAACATAAAATTGAAAAAAGAAACGGTGAAAAGAGGTTTTTAGAGGGCAGACATGGAATATTTTTTACCCCGGATGCTTTCCTCACTCAACCTCTAAGTTAAAAGAGTTCAACAATAATAAATCTATCATTCATTACATACAGCAAAGTACAGTGCATTTTTAGTCACTGCTGGTAATAAAAAGAATTACTTCAGACGACATCTATTTATTTAGAGCCCTGCATCGTAAGGAAACCCAGCGGCAGAGATCCAAGAACCGCCATCTAAGAAATTTTGCACAGTGAACTTCGAAGCCTCGCTTGCACTTATAACGTGAAAACCAGCCCACTTCACTCTTCCACCCGTCCCAGCGCCCGCTCCATTGTTTCCGTACTCCCCGTAATACAAAGTACTCAGAGCAAAGCTCCCATCCCATTCGAGCCACCCCGCCGGATCGATCTCCCCGCCGATCGACGACTTCATGACCACGGTCCTCGAGTACTCCTTCCACGGCCTGCCCAGATAGGACCGTGTGGAACCCAGGCTCTCCGCGGCCGCCACGTTGCAACGGTGGATCGAGATGCCCGTATTCTCGTTCGGGTCCGACCGGCCCTGGGCCGTTATGGCGTTTGACTGGCCGGTGAGTGGCCTACGCAGGTATATGTTGCATCCTTGAAAGAGGGCAACCGCGTCTCCGAAGATGAAGTCGACGGTTCCGTAGATGTCGCAGTTGCGGTAGAACTGACGCTGGCTGAAAGTGCAGAGTGTGTCTTGGTAGCCCTTGAAGCTGCACCGGTAGAAGATCGAGAGGTCTGATCCAGAAAGCAGGGCGACGGCCTGCTCCTTCTGCGGTCCGGCAGTGTTCTCGAACGTCATGTCTTGTGCAATGAAGCCTCCGCCGGTGACGGCTGCATTAAGAATATTGATTGCCACGGCTCGCTTTTATTAAACGTGACAGCAACAGTTTCTTTGGAGTACAAATAAACTCAAAAATATATGTCGCTTAATTTTACACTGCACACACAGTTTGGTATCCGATCCACCCCATACAATCTATTATTGTTTGCGTTTGTGAAGCTTATTTTGGTGTGAACCAAACTTATGCAACTATCGATAGAAATTGTTTTCACATTAATAGTTTCATTTTATTATTTCAAAATTAACTAAATTAATTACCTTATCGTTTCATGACATTACAAAATAAAAAATGCCGAAACAATTACATCTAGTTTTCTAGTTTTCGGCTACAATTTGGAGCCCAAATAAATTTTGTCTCAATTTTTATCTTTTTAGAAGGAAATAAGATCGTGGAAAACCGAACCAAACGGTAGATTGAAGAAATTTAAAACTCACCAACTGTTGCCGAACTGAACGTCGTAGAGCCATCTTTCACGCTCCTGTTGCCTGTCACCACGGTTTTACCAGCTCCGTCGCCAATCAACATCAGATTAGTCATCGTAATCAGAATGTTCTCTCTGTAAGTACCGGCCTTAACATATATCACGAATCTTGAATTCCCGCTCCTTTGCTTAGCGGAAGCCGCAACGGCTTCTGAAATGGTTCTGTAATTTCCCGAACCATCTTGAGCCACCACAAGATTGGCTTTTACGTTCGACGACGATTGGAGAAGTTTTCGGTCTTTCGCAGAGACCCACGACGGAAATCCATCTGAGAGCAGCTCGCCATTGCGACCAAGAGACCTATTTGGCGCCATGGCCTTGTTGATGGCGAGCGTGTTGCTTAGGGACTGCGAAATGTTGCTGGTCATGAATGGTGAAGTTGGCAAGTGCAAGGATGAGCTGAGCTCAACGAATCCGCTCTTGCAAGTCTCGTGGTTCGCAATCGTGGCGCTCAGCCAGGTTTGAGAGTCTTCGTGTGACGCAGATGGATCCATCGAGCGGTTGAGCTGTTTGATTGTGTCCTCGTACAGAACAAGGCAATCGGACCAGGCAGCCTTGGCTCCCTTGTCGAGCAAGCTTAGGTCCATGGTTGAAGCTGATTGATAGGCCAGCATTATCCGGTCCATGGTCGCCTTAAGGACTAGAGTCCGGAAGCTCAGCAGAGTTTTGGGCTCGGACGAGTGAGAGGTGGTAACGAGAGAGGTGCAAACTTGAGGGTAGGGTGTTTGGCTGCATGAAAGCGTAGGATCGCTTGTTGCGGGCCTAAGAGCTAGGAGCAGAGATAGGGTAAATAAATTGAACAGGATTTTAGTTGCCATATTTTTGAAGCATGCACTAAGCTTTTGCTGTCTTGAATATTTTGAGTTGGCTGATTGGAGGGAGATGGAACAGTCGACACCATTTTATAGGCATTTGAATTTGAATGCGGTTTGCTTGTTTTGGTGTACTTGTTCTAGGATTCCGTGAGCAAGGAGAGGACATGAAATTGTACGAACAGCACTCTGGAAATTTGGACAACTGCCATATCTTGCTTTTGCACTCATTACGCATAACCTAGGGCTTCTTAGCCTTGATAACAATATGATTGGCCATTCTAGTTAAACTTTTGCACGAGGAAGCAAAAGAGAGATGGATCGTCACCCAAGCCAGCAATCGTTAACAAAATTCCCCAAGTCCCAAACTAATGCCGGATCCTCCGAAAATCTGCGCAGAATTGTAAAAGGAAATAGTTTGCAAACCCAAGAAGAAATCTTAGCCAAAGTAAAATTTGCTGTCTCAAATCTCAAACAACAATTAAAACGTTTGTCTCTTCAGCTCGATAATTTTCCTACTCGGAAACCCTGGACAACTCATTCTTGTACTGGAAAAAGGCAAAAAAAAAAAAAACTAAAGAATACAAAATCATCATGAACTAAATAACTAACAACCTCTACCATGCTGGCTTGTTTTATTTGACTTCTAAATCAATAATAAATTTAATTGCATCCATAAAAACAATAAGATTTTTTTTCCTGAAAGAAAACTTAATTTTCCAAATTAAATAATAATAATAATAATAAATCCAAATAAAAACTGTAGTATGTTGGATGTGATGTAATCATTTCAACTATATATCTACAACAAAAATTCACTTTGTTGACAGTTAAATCCGTCCATAGTGAATATGATGCTGATGAGGATGCCTCCAGTGACGTGGCGCTCCGCCGGCAGAGGAGTGAGATCCGAGGAAGGACGGTCTTAGGTCGGGTAGAGCTAAGTCCGAGCTGTTGGGATGAAACCCCAGCTAACTCCGTACTATTTGCATAGGTCTGCAACATAGGAAAATCGTTAGGTGTCATATTTGGGGTTCGACTCAAATTCCCTCTGATGCTTAAATCAGTGGATGACTATGAAGGGGCTCATGGCAGCTAGGTCTGACCCATTGGGAGGTCGTCCGATCACTGTCTCGTCGAGCCATGGAGGAGAAGTATGATGTAAGTGAAATAGTATTGACCATGAAGATACCTTAGTGTAGGATCTTGACCTCTTCTCTCATTGTCTCCTGGAGTTTTTATAGGTGAGTCATTGCCTTGTAACCTCGCGACTAATAAAGTGGCTTCATTTTCGGCATTGGTGAGGATGCACTGATGAAAACACATTCATTGGAGTAACGGTCGCCATGAATGCCGCTATAATGGTTGGAGTACCGGTCGTCATTAATGCAGTCTCTAATTATCGGATTAATGGCCACGAAAGTAGACCATAATTGGTGTAACAGTGGCCCTCATCTCCTAAGCTCAACCGCTGCAAAGGTTGAGGTCAGGTAATGTGGTAGGTATGAAAGAGAAGTAATCACAGGCGTCTAATTAGGTCAGCTTTCTAGGGGAGTTGGCTCTCAGCTTATTGCCGAGATAGAGGTAGTTCGGTTGGTGAATGAAGTGGCCCCTCGACTTATAGCCGATATCGAGCAACTTCGACAGGCGAGGGGAGTGGTCCCTTGATTTATAGTCGAGAAAGAGGTAGTTCAGTAGGCGAGGGGAGTTGTCCCGATACTTATAGCCAAGATAGTGGTACTTCGGTAAGCGAGGGTAGTGGCCCCTCGACTTATAGTCGATATCAAGCTACGTCGGCAGGTCAGTTTGCAACGACTTCAAAATGTCATCCCATATCATATAGCTGCCTCGGCCTGTAAGGGAGTAGCCCCGAGCGTATAGCCGCGCGCAGCCCGCGAGGGCAATGAGATGTCATCTCCGTTCAGTGGCGTAACCATGAATTTGTTTTGCCATGGGAGAAAATAAAAATAATGTAAAGAATATTTTTTTATTGTATGCATGGTGTCACTACTGGAAAAATGAGCATTAGCCACGGCCAAATCCGTGGCTAATACTACGAATTCCGTGGCTAAAACACATTAGCCACAGATTTTCATAAATTCTGTGGCTAAAGTCCGTGGCAAAAAGTGGCGTCATAAATGCGAAAATTTCTGTTGCTAATGGAAGAATTGCCGTGGCTAATGAGAATTAGCCACGAACTAATTGCCACGGCATTCCGTTGCAATTAGTCTGTGGCTAATGATTATTAGCCACGGACATCGGTGGCAAACCAAAACCTTTTGCCACGGTATAACCGTGGTTATTATATATTAGCCACAAAAATGATATATGTGGCATATCACTATTAGTCACGAAATATCTGTGGCGAATAAAATAATTTGCCACGGTGATACATGGCTAAAATGTTCTAACCACAGAATTTTTGACCATGGGTACAAAAAATTAGACACGAAACGTCCGTGGCTAATTAAAATATTAGCAATGGAAATTCTGTGGCTATACTTCTTTAGTTACGGATTCGGCAGGATAAAAATATTGTGGCTAATATAAATTTTCCACGGAATTTCCGTGGCTAATATCTATTTATTTGTTTTTTTTAAAAGTAGAAAATCTACGATCAAAATCAAAATTTACTGAAAACAAGCAACATCTCTATGCAATCAAAATTTTCATATAAACATCATCATCATCACATTCCAAGAAAAAGTTTCCCCACATATAACATTAATCACATAACACCAAGTATATACAACACCAAGTTTCTTAAAAGTTTCCACATACAACATCACATTCACTCCCCCAATCTCAATATATACAACACCAAGTAAAAAAACAATTAAACTCTCACTCACTGCAGATCTCCACCCTCTGAGCCTCCACCATGTTCTCCACCTTGTGTACGAGATTCCTGAAACAAAAATTGAAACAAAAATGTTAGCAAAGTTTTATATAGCTTCAGCCGTTCAATACATCTTTGACAGCATGCACCTCCATGAGAAGCATGGGTATAGCACAAAACAGATCACATATATAAATTTAATAAAGAGAAATTAACATATCCCTCAACATCAGTATGCAAACACTCAAAAGCTTCCAACATACATATATATTATCACAGATATACATAAGCAACAGACACACAAGATTGTCAATTTCTATCCAACATACAAACTCCAACATAAGCTAATACTTGAGAAGCATGGGTATAGCACAAAACAGATCACATATATAAATTTAATAAAGAGAAATTAACATATCCCTCAACATCAGTATGCAAACACTCAAAAGCTTCCAACATACATATATATTATCACAGATATACATAAGCAACATACACACAAGATTATCAATTTCTATCCAACATACAAACTCCAACATAAGCTAATACTTGAGAAGCATGGGTATAGCACAAAACAGATCACATATATAAATTTAATAAAGAGAAATTAACATATCGCTCAACATCAGTATGCAAACACTCAAAAGCTTCCAACATCAGATAAATTGAGAAAGGCATGACAGAATGACAAAAGTTATAATGCATATCCAGAATCACAATGGATGGCAACTAGCGAGTCATTATATAAGAAGTGTGTATTTACCATACAATTTCCATTGTCTGCCTCATATAAAATATGACAACCACCATACCATTCGCCGAAGAATTAACACGCCATTTGCTGGAAAGCAATACAAAATTTGGGTGTGTAGAAAAGTTGTAGCATGCATAGTTAGTTCTCGCCAAGAATCGGATCGTGGGTATAGAAACCATGTCTTAGTTTACTGTATGGCGATAAGTCATCAGCTTTCTCCATCATCCATGTATTAGCAACTACCAAATAGTAAAGTATAACTCAACAATAACAAAAAAACGAGAGGGGGCAAATGGAGAAGGTGCAAAACAAACTAGTGATATAAAGGCCAACTACCGCTGCAGTATAATATTGCTCTCTCCTGTAGAAATGATCACTAAAATGTTGGGGCCAAAATGAAACTTAATCGTATCGCCAGAGCTATTATGAAAATTAAACTGTTGAAACCCTATTATGATATAAATTATCATGTCTAATAAAGGATAAAATAATCAATCCAGTTTCAGAACTATTTGCATCGGTTTTTTACAGTATGTGGGACTTCATGATACAAGGGTGTACGTTTTGTGATAACAATACAACACTCGGGAGGTTTAGTGAAATTAATCTTAAAATTAGACCATCCCAGAGAGGGTTTGGCATCATCTCATTCACAGGTCAGAACAAATCCTTGGATGGTTATTTCACAGCCCAATGAGGGTCTGGACTCATTGAATGCTCCATTCAATATGATTGCAACAAAGATGAAAATGAGAAAAAAAATGAAAGATATTGAGAGTGGGGGAGACAATGCAATTTGATATTGTATTCAAGAATCTAGTGTCATTGTATTGAGTTTGAAACATTTTTATAGTCTATATTCTTCACAAAAATGACTCACTGGCAACTTGTCATACTGTATTTGGTGCATATAATGATAAAATTATGATTTTAGTTTGGTAGTGTATAGTTTTCTCTAACAACCCCAATTAATTAGATTTTCTTTTGTTGGCAGGGAAATTGTTGGAAGTGGAGTGCCACATGCTTGGGGCCCTGGGTCAACGGTCTATATTCACCAAATGCCAATAAAAAGATTGAGAGATGGAGAATTTTTATTTAAGAAGGCGGAGAACATGGAAGAAAAATGAGAGAGAGGTGATGCCCGCACAGATATGAAATTATTCCCCAAATAATAAGAAGATAATACAAGATGGAGGCAAGATTAGTGTTCGTTTGTTTCTTTTTGTTGATAACACAGACTGTAGAATGAGATCATTATACCAGTGTATAGAAGAATTGTTGTTTGTTGTTGCTTTTCTACATTGTCACCCACATGAAAATTTGCAATAAATCTTTGCATTGCCTATTTTTGCTCTCTAATTTTTTCTTCGATTTTAACCCCCTTTTTTGTTTGATTTATTTTTGTGTGATGATTTTAGGAGATTGGTACCTTTCCTTTTATTAAATTAAGCTTTTTTCATATATGATATGTTTATCACATGCCTATTATGCAAAAATAGGGTTTAATTCCATAAAGTTGACTCCTTTGTTCTGTTTCTCCCTTTTGATTTGTAGGTTCATTTTCTCCGCGGTTGATGTTCATGTGTTTTTGAGTGTTGGGTGCTTCCAATTTTTAGTTTGATTGTCGCATCTAAAGTTGGATTTTTTATTTTGTTTATCTATTTGATTTATTTGGGTTGTGATCATTTAGTCTGATATCATGTTTGTTCAAAGATTTTTTGTTGGCATGTTTGGCTCCTGTTGTTTGTTGATGGCGGAGTTTTGGATCCAAATGGAAGCCTTAATGAATTGGGAAGTTTGCAATTGTTCTATTCGTTAATTTTGTTCTTAATTAAATTACTGAGATGGTCTTTTAGATGAGTTAATGGCTGGTGGCATCACTCATGACCCCATTCAACATAATTTGAGGAAGAAACAAAATTGAGAACTGTCATTCTTGGTATCAAGAATATCGTGATAGACGTCTCTAGTATCCAACTTTCATTGAGTCGAAGAATTGGATTGTGCATTATTTTAACTTCAGACCTAGTTGAATTAGAGATAGTGGCAGTTGGGGCTCAATGTGAATTATTGTACTTTGGAGGTGTTGTCATTTTCACATAGATCCTTAGTGCAATACAGATTCATCATATTCGTTTGTCGCGACAAAACTAAGAGAAATTGGATCCTAAGCCCAAGCAATACAAGGGATAAAGTGGTGATGAATTCATCTCCATTTATTGCTTCAATGATGTTTATTCAATAAGATAAATTGAATCTTTAATCCAATTTCAAACAGGGATCAAGCTTCTGGTGTAGATGGAATCTGATATAAATCTGAAAATTGATGAATGATTTGTTTAACACGCTTTGAACAGTTATGTTTTGACTGGATGATTTGACTAGAGATCTAGAAATTACAAGAGAAATGGCACTTGTTTATACCATTGATGAATTAAATTATGTTGTTGGAATTGCAATTTGATATTTATATGCCAAAACTATTTTGCTCACTAGTTGTATTTCCTTTCTTCAAGTTGCGATCGTATATGATACATATATGTTATATAAGTATCATATAACATATCTAAAGTTTCCCCGATCATATATATTCATGTCCCACCCATACACTAACCCTAATCCTAATTAAATACCATTAAAGTCACATAATTCAATAATTGATAGAAATTCTTACCAGATCATTATGGAGCCGATGATATTTCTCCTGCATCTCTTGAGGCATGCAAGCGAGCAATAACTGGTACTGCTGGTCATACTACGTCATCCTCTCCACCATCTTGGTCATCGTGATGGTGACCTCCTGCATGCACGTTGGCGGATCGGTAGGCTCTAGTCATCAGGTACTCTCAGGACCTGCTGAGGACGAACTGGTCGATTGTCGTCAGGTACTCTCTGGTCTCTGAACCTCTAAACCTATACCGGTTCTTCCTCGTCCCTCCAAGCACCCCTGCAATGATGGCATCCCCCTCCTCACTTGTGAGCGGTCCAGAGCAACTGGAGCCTGCCTCAGAGTGTGACCTGATGTCTGCTGCAACCTGATGTAGAGAGCCTGTAACAAATACAACCAACATTATAATTATACTTAATATGAACAATATTATTAATCATAAGTTATTACTTACTAGCAGCTTCTTATTCTTCTCCATCTTATTTATATCTGTATAATTGGGGTGGGCATGTGTAAGAGCGCGCTCCACCAACAACTCCACTCTCGGCTTGCCCTAAAAACAAATAGATTAATAATAAGACAAATTTTAGACACATATTCCATTATAACATAATATATGCTCAAATTTAAAATTGAACATATAACCTATTGCACCAAATCGTGGGCATGTCTAGTGTAGGTCTTGGAGCTGGTATGATGCTCATACTCTCGTGGCTTTTTGCAGTTTGCCTTGGCGATATCTGTAATCTTCTTTTAAAAAAACATGCAAGGCAAATGGATTTATAAAATATATTAAAAGGGACCAAAATTGAACCATACTTTTCCTTCATCCGACTTCCAATATGCACAAGATCCGAAAAACTGGAGGGGATCTGCTCAAGCGTCCATATGCCACCAACGCTCCCAGTTTTCTGTGTACCTCAACCAGATCCTTTCCTTCAGGTCATTACGCCACTGGACTAACACATATTGTATCTTAATGAAGCAGAACTTCCATGCGTCTGGGTTCCCATCCAACATGTAATGCCTCTGCAAAAAACACATACAAATTATATACATAATGAAAGTAATAAATTAAAATACAACATACTTACGTTGATCCAACGCCAACATACGAACAAATATTCAAATCTTTGCTCATTCCAATTGAGGCAAATGTTGAATATATCGGCCCTTCTGGCCAATGTACCCAAAAAAACTCGTAAACTTGCCCCCCACACCTTTTAATGGTGGCACCGTGGCTCCACTGTATGACAACTCGTTGCCCTTCTGGTGGAATCAAATGCGAGGGCTTGGTGTACCCTCGTCCATTCTTTGGTGGCTTCTCACCGCCTACGAAAAAAATTATATTATCTTACAATTTAAGTAAAATGTTATATAACATGTTCTTATTTAACATAATTGAAATACATTTTTATACCCTTTCGCTGGAAGCATTCATCTCTAGCTGAAATCATCCTAGCATGTGCCACGGTATCCAACATATCTAAAGCCAACTGGCGTGCATCCCTATTGTCCATCTTGGACCGTGTCACCCTCTCAGCATCTGCATCATGTATTAAAGGTGCGTCCTCAACATTGGGGTCAAACGACACATACTGTACCGTCTCGACAGGGTACTGTGCTGGATGACTGGCGGTATGGGAGGAGCCAACGGCCTGAGTACCTACAGGTATATCCTCTAACCAACATGTTTCTGTGGGAAGGCCTGAAATGCATGAATATAGCAATTAGTCATCCACTAAAATAAAAGTATAAATTAAGCTGCAGACATGATATAATACACATATATGCATACCTGTTCCTGTGGGCTGAGAGGATGAAGATGATCCCATAGCTTTAATAGCCTCTTTAAATCTCTTCATCTGAACTTTAAAATATCGGGAGTTAAACTAAACAAATTGCATTCGACTACTCAACTTTATATTCTGAATTCAAAAAAATTATAAGCTGCATGGAGCAAATGCGCGAATTTGTATTCTAAACTCTACTTATGCATGCATGCATGCATGTCATTATAATTCATATTCAGAAGCAAATAAGTAGTGTGTATCATAAATAAAAGAGATTATTTCATAATGTGTAATGTGTGTGTGTGTTTTGTGTTCGATTTTGAATTAAGCACTAATGCAAGGAAAATATATATATATAAATGATGCACACACAAAAAAGCTTCAAGCTATGGGGGTTTTTAATAAGCTGTGTAGCCTGTCAAGTAATGCACAACATCTTCTCTTTGGATTTTCTGTCTTTTTTACCCTTTGATTCATTCTTCATTTAACTGATTGTGGGAACACATCTTTTAGCTGATGACAAACCCAATAGGGATCATGCTAAAAGATTAGCACACTCCCAAGCACTGAGTGAGAGTGGAAATTCTGAAAAGCCCAAGGAAGCCAATAAAAGAACAAACGTCAAGACCAGTGAGTATCCGATCCATATGTTCTTTCCTAACTTCCAGGTTATATTTTCTTTAAAAAATGACATTTTAGCTTTCTCTTGCAATTCTTGTTGCGAGAGAAGGTAAAGAAAGGATTGAAGCATAAACAACAGACACACAAGATTGTCATTTTTTAAAAGAATTGATTTTTTAAGAAACTACAAAATACATATGAAACGATTATCACAGATATACATAAGCAACAGACACAAGATTGTCAATTTCTATCCAACATACAAACTCCAGCATAAGCTAATTACTTGAGAAGCATGGGTATAGCACAAAACCGATTACACATATAAATTTAATAAAGAGAAATTAACATATCCCTCAACATCAGTATGCAAACACTCAAAAGCTTCCAACATCAAAATTTCAACCATTGCAATATGTTAACCTTTCAAATTAATTTATTTTTACTACATGGATCACCCAGTTTCTTGGTGGACTGATATCTCGAAGCTCTCTGCACGAAGATATAGCTGATCCAACATCTATGAAGAAACATGTCAAGTTTATTGCATGTCAAGTTTGTTGCATATTTAAGCAGTAGATGATGCTTTCTCTTTAATGGTGGCTCTAAACAAATTTTTCAAGACATTATCATATGATAGAACTCTGAAGTCCAAATATTAAACCGGGTATTTGATTTCTGAATTCTTGGTAGAATCAAAAAGTATTGAGTGGAAATTCTCAGAAAGGTAAAATATATATACACATAAAAAGATCAAGAAGAGGTTTATTGGACAAAAGGTATTGAGACTTACTACAAATTGAGCAACTCTTCATATGGATACCAATATGTTTACCTATTTGCAACCAACGGCAGATCAAAGTGATGTAGTTCTCAATGCAGTTTCTTCCCATATGTTTTCGGGCCAGTACATGCATCCTGATATGATAGGTCATAACACCCATGAGCAGATAATGGCCAGAGGTTTACCTTCGACATTGCATGCCTAAGATGAATTGCTGAACAATCTTTATATGCCAAACGATTGTAATATCCCCAACAATGGAAGCTATTTTGGTAAAGGTTGTGATGGAAATATCGACATGGGAACTTCAATTTCATCCACTTCACTTGCCAACCCTTTGCATACGGATATTGGATCAGGGCAGGCCATGAACAACGTCAATGATTCCATGATTTCAGCATTGCCATCGATAGGTGTAGCTCTTTCAAACCATCATATCCAGTATCAAGAATTCATGGCCATGATGAAGCTCTGAAAGTTTTTAAGTGCAGTTCATCCATCCTATCATGTAACTGCAAGTGCATGGCCTGGTTGGAATTTAAACAATCCTACCTTGTGGTTTGCTCGGGCAGATAATTACTTGCTGCCTAGAAATGAACTTGAGTATGTTGATTGTACTTGATCCTGGACTCATTATATTTATAATAGTGATGACATGTTTTATGTTGATTATCAAAAATGTCTATTGCGTCATCTTCGATATGTCTCGGGCTTTAGATGGGATCATTTATCAACAAAAAAGAATGACACAACAACCAAATAGGGAATACAAAGGGACCTATCAGAAGACTGATCTCGAAAAAGTGGACTTTGATCCCTAAACCTATAACACAATAGAAGGGTTCTCCTAGAAATATATCTTACAGTAAAAGTCCCATGCAAAACACGAGGCATTCATTGGATCAAAATCAAAGACATTAGAGCTTGACTCTGATGACAAATTGTGCCACATGTAAACATCCGAATAAGAATCATATCATGAAAAAAAAATAATAGTCTGGCACAAAATATATAGCACCCAAAAATCAACCGCAAGGAAACACTAAAAAGTTGAACCATGTGACCTTTTCTTAAGGCTGATTTATCCTTGTCGTCGTCACCGGAGTTATAATCCCTAATTCGTTCGATTGGTTCGTCTGCGGGAAAAAGCCCTAATTTGTTAGAATCGATAGAGAGATAGATAGATAGAGGGAGGATTATAGCTACCTGCCTAAGACCATCGTCGCCTGAGAACACGTAGAGAAGCGACGAAAAGACCGTCGACTGAGAACACCTTGTCGTCGTCATGCCAGATATCTCTGGAGATCGTCGGATGGTCGAGCTGGTTTCGTCGCTTGGTCTTGTCCACGAGTAACTTGATCGTCGCCGGGTTTCGTCGCTCAAGAGACCGATTGTCGTCGGAATTCGTCGAGAGAGAGCGTGAGAGAGAAGAGGGAGAGAAAGGAATTGGGTTTTGTTATAATTTTTTTCGTTTTCGTTATATTTTTATGTAAGGCTATAAATTTTCATTATATTTTTTCGTTTGCCCGCCAAAACATGGCGCCATGTTTTGGATGCGTACGTGGCAACGATAATTACTGTATGAATTTTTTAATGGTAAATTCATAATTACTGTATGAATAAAAGTAAGGAATAAAAAATTTCTTCACTTGCAATCAAACACATAACATGTGACCCCATACACCATTGTGTTAGACATTGGGCTATAAAAAATGGTGATAGTACAAGAGATTTT
Source organism: Scilla litardierei (assembly GCA_030789695.1). NCBI lineage: Eukaryota > Viridiplantae > Streptophyta > Magnoliopsida > Asparagales > Asparagaceae > Scilla > Scilla litardierei. The sequence continues at coordinate 57,597 of JAULAV010003093.1, read as the reverse complement.
TTCATAAATAAATGATTATTGTATGTAATACGTAAGAAAAGAGATTTTTTTTTATAAATAAATGATTGTTGTATGTAATATGTAAATGTAAATGCCCCGCCTGTTGTATGTAATATGTAAGAACAGAGATTTTTTAATAAATAAACTATTATTGTATGTAATATAAAAAAACATAAATGTAAAACTAACTACGGTGGGAATTGAACCCATAACTTGTTGTCCAATGCCGAATGCCTTAGCCACTGGGCCGCCAACGCTGGGAAGTGTAATACTAATTTCTTTTTACATTTGTTGCCATGTGTAGCTGACAATGGCAATTTACATGTAGTTACGCCCATGTCTCCGTTCGTATAGCTCGCTCTGCCTGCAAGGGAGTGGCCCCTGATTGTATAACAGAGCAGCATGCGACGACAATGAGAGGCCATCCTCGATTGTATAGCTAGCTCAGCCCGTGAGAGAGTGGCCCCCAATCGTGTAGCCGAGCAGCTCGTGAGGGCAATGAGATGTCATCCCCGAGCGTATAGCTAGCTCGGGCCGCGAGGGAGTGGCCCTCGATCATATAGACGAGTGGCCCATGGGGCAATGAGAGGTCATCTCCGATCATATAGCCAAATCGGCCCGCGAGGTAGTGGCCCCGATCGTATAGCCAGCCGGTCCGCGAGGTGTTCTAAGCTGATTTGCAGGACTGTGCACTTTAGTAAAGTGGGAAAGGAGGCTGATCAAATTTCCTCTTGGGATACATTTGTCAAGGATATGTCAGCTATATGTTAGCTTGGTAAAAACAGAAACCAAAATAAACTGAAGAGTTTGCTGATGTGTCCACATTTTCTATCTTTTCATGACATCATTCCATTGCATTTCATGTCATATTCGCATCCAGATCCCGCATTTTCCTACGATACTGCAATTCTAACGCCATATTCGAGTTTTGTAGAGTTTTGTAGACTTTCAGGGATTTTGGCGTGATTCGGGACCTCTTTTGGATATGGACACATCCAGCATGCCTTTGAGCCCGTTGGTGAAGCTCTACAGGAGTTCACCGAGTTTTCGAAGCTTATGGGAGGAGTGAAGGAGGATCTGGCAGGAGAAAGAAGTTTTTCTGGATTTTTTCCAGGCGACTCGACCGAGCAGCGTAGGCTACTCAGTCGAGCTGATACACGAAGCGCAGCTGATACGCACCCTGCTCTACCGAGCAGTTTGGTGACTCGGTCGAGCAACTTCTACTTTCAAAGCTTCACACATCAACATCGTGCTCGACCGAGTCAGATGGCGACTCGACCGAGTAAGGCCTACTCAGGACGAGTAGACAGAACGAAATTATTGAAGAAGCTCATTGACAGACTCGATCGAGTAAGTGGACTGCTCGATCGAGCAGCCCGGATCCTTTTGACCGAGCAAGCTTCTGCTCGACCCAGCCACTTACTCGGTCGACGACAATGCAGGTTAATTTCAGGATTTTCTTGGTGGGCCCCAGACGGATGCGCGTGAAGAGCGGATCTTGGAGATGGAATCTGAGAGCTCAGTTTTTGTATGTTTTTGAATTAAGTTTGAAAGGGGAGAGGAGATTGAAAAATGTTTTTGTAGATCTAGATCTAGTAATTGTATAATTGAATTATTTTTGGGAGAAAGTTCACGTTCTATTGTTCTTTGCACTTTGGAATCTGCGAAACCTCTTGGGATTGTTATTGGTTATTGTTCTTTCTCGTCTTCGGTAAGTAAGTTATTCATTTCTCGCTCGATCCAATTGCTACAATATTTTCTCTGATAAAAATTGTATTTTTATTCGTCATAATCACTATGTGTGAGTAGTCTCCTCTAGGGTTGATGGGTTAGCCCTAAGACACTAGGAAAGAGATGTAGATCTGGATCTCTAGGTTGTATTGGGAATAAAGGGGAGTATTTCGGTCGATCCATCCGAATCCCTAGGATAACTCGTACTGAGATCATGCCCACGGTCTGTGGAATTGATGAGCTTAAGAAGTATCTTTGGGATTTAAATAGGGAAATTAGTGGATCCAACCAAGGCTCGTGACCATGTCCGGCTCGTGCCTTGAGTGGATCCACCGACGAACTATATCGCTACATTGACGTCTACAACCATTGCGTCAATGAGAGCCACCGAAATACCTCCAAATTCTAACCCACGAGAGTGGTATGAATTGGGAGATCAATCCCCTAAACCTAATGCAACGTAAGGATCCCATTCTAACGTCAACCTCGACGATCTTAGCGGTGATCCATAATACCCTAGTTTTCTTTATTATCGAGCCAACAACATCATCACAACCAATCTTTCCAAACCGACTGCTATCTCACTCTGAGATCCAAAAATAATCTGAGACCTCAAATACAATGTCACTGTCCCTGTGAGATTCGACAATCTTTTATACTACAATTTGACACCGTCCGCTTGCGGATAGAGCCCAGAGCTTACACCTATGATCCATACTACGCCTAGCGACTGTGACACCGCTAGGTGGAATTTAGGTGTAAGTTCGGGGTGCGTCAAGTTTTTGGCGCCGTTGCTGGGGACGGTTACGGTGTATCTCAGTTTATATTTATTTTGAAGAGTTTGCTAGCGAATCTTATCATTCCTTACCTCTCCACCCGTTTCATTCTTTTAATTATTACCTTGCTACTAATGGTATTTTTCTGAGCTGTCTTGTGCATAATCACTCGCTTTGGGGCTTTTGATAAAGAATTATTATTCGACCGTGAGATCGAGAAAACAACAAGAGCTCTGAGGGCCTCGAATAGAAATCAGCCACCCTCTGATCAAATGGTAGACAATCCCACCGCTCCACCTCGCACCGGGTCCATCCGGGACCACATGAAACCGAGCTTTGGAAACAATCCCTCCATCCTGAGACCGCAACTGGCGGCATCGAGCTTCGAGTTAAAAACCAGGCTCATAAATTTGATGCAGCAGGATCCCTTCCATGGGCATCCGCAGAAAAATCCAAACCATCATATCGACACTTTTTTTGGCGAAGTGCGATACATTCAAAGCCAAAAATGTGAGTGATGATGCCATTAAGCTAAGGCTCTTTCCCTTCACCTTGAGGGATAAAGCTTCGTATTGGCTGTGAGCCCACCCGTCCAACCATTTTACTACATGGGAGCAACTGGCGCTCGCCTTCGTAGACAAATTCTATCCACCCTCAAAGACGGTGTGGATCAGAGGAGCCATCTCCAATTTCAAGCATCTTCCGCAAGAATCTCTCTATGAGGCATGGGAGAGGTTCAAAGATCTTCAGCATCAGTGTCCTCATCATGGAATCCAGCCCTGGGACCTGGTACAAAGATTTTACAATAAGCTGCAACCCAGCACGAAGATGATAATTGATGCCGCCGCATAAGGCGCCCTGCTGGATAAATCGCTGAGGAAGCTATTGATCTACTTGATCATATGGCAGCAAATAACCAACAGTGGAGCGAGGAGGGCACCATTGTCACCAGAACCCCTGAGGTAAAAGATGTTAGCCACTTCGATTCTCACATTGAAACTTTGTGCAAGCAGGTGGCTAGGATCGAGCATCGGTTGGATTCCATTCCAACGACTACCGACATCCCAAGGTACCATCCCGCAGAGGAGTATGGAGAGCAAAGCTATGTTCCCAATGAGGGACATTATGACGAAGCTGAATCATCCGAGTCGGTATAATATGTCCAAGGGGATGGGCGGAATCAGTGGCAACATTCGGCTGCAAGGAATCATCTCGGATTGTCTTACGGGAACTCAAGTGGAGGGCTGCAACCTTCACAGTTTCAGAGGCCACCGCCCCCTCCTCAATAACAACAAGGACATCCGACACACCAACAACAGAGTGGATTTAGGCCAGCTGGGCCGTATCGATAACCGGGGTACCAATATAATCGCCTACCCCAGCAAGGCTATGCACCAACGCCACAGCGTTCCAATCTGGAAACCACCTTGGAAACGTTTATGAGCGGACAAGTCAGGTTCAACCAAGACCTGTCCACTCAATTCTAGAATATAAACATGTCGCTTGATGAGCTGAGGGGACAGCTGTCCCAACTACTCAAGAACCAAGGAAGGTTGCCTTCGCAACCAGAGCCGAATCCGAGAGCTCAAGCCAATGCCATGGTTTCCGTTACCACGCGTGGAGGACGGAAAACCGACTCTGTTATGGTTCCAGTCGTGAACCAAGAACAAGTCATAACCGAGGAGGCCACTTTTGGCAGTGATAAGAAAGAGGCTACTGATGAGCCTACCCGGAATGGGGAGAGGGCGGATTTGCCTTCCACCACACCCATAATAATGCCGTCTCCTAATAATGCCGTAAGGGACAAGGGAAGCCGACCTCCTCCGCCGTATCCACAGAGGCTAGCAATGGCTAAAATGGTGAAGAAGTATTCAAAGTTCACGGAGCTTCTGAAGGGCATCCAGCTCAACATCCCATTCATGGATGCCTTTACTGTAATTCCCATTTATGCGAAGTTTCTGAAGGACCTCATCACCGGGAAGCGGAAACATGAGGAAATAAAATTTATGGAGGACTCTACCTCCATCATAAAGAACCATCTCCCAAGGAAGCTACCGGATCCGGGAAGCTTCACAGTTCCATGTTCCATAGGAGGTATGCCCATCAACCATGCTTTGATCGAATTGGGAGCAAGCATCAGCTTGATGCCGCTTTCTATATTTGAGAGACTATAGACCGAAAGTGAATTGGAGCCAATAAGCATGTCCATACAGCTAGCAGATCACTCGATCACATATCCGGTAGGCAATGCCAGAGACATTATTCTACAAAGAACTCCTGGGTTGTGTGTGCCAGTTGATTTCGTTATAATGAATATGCCTGAGGGAGGAAGTTCCCAGCTCATACTTGGTCGCCCTTTCATGGCGACATCCGACGTCCTTATTGATGTTCGTGAAGGGACTCTCTCGATAAATGTGGGTAATATAGAAGCCCAATTCCGATTACAGAAGTTTATGAGGGAGCATGTCCGTGAAGAAGGAGCTAGCTATTTGGAGCTCCTAGAAGATGAAGCCGTAGGGGAGTATACTGCTGAGGGTGTCATGAAGGACCTAATAAGAACAAGTGTTGATGACGATGGTGACCACATTTACAACAAGGCAGTTGCTGCCTATCTTCGTGTGTTGGATGAAGAGCTCACATGTGATTCTTTGCACCACGAGAAGACGGAAGCGATCAGTTATGCCGTCGCGGAAAAGCATGGAGGGGAAGGATGCCAAATACCGCCGCACGGTGTCATTCGCAAGAATGATGCACGAATCTCATACGCGCCAAATAACCATTGAAGAACCTGAGGGAGTCGAGCTCATGACTCAAAATGAGCGCTTATCGGGAGGCAACCCGATCTTTTATATTTTAGATTATCTTTTTCAATTTTTTTACTTTATCTATTCAAGAAAACCAAATAAAAACGCTATCTATTTCTCTTTAAAATGCAAAATCATAAAAATCTGATGGGTTCTTCCTTTCTACAGGTTGAACGTTAAGGGGGCACATGTTTTGAATGGAAGAAAGATGGGAGGAGAGCAGCTGATTGAAGAGCAGGCTAAGGGAGAAGAGTTACACAGGGGACACATGTGACTCGACCGAGCAGCCACTTGCTCGGTCGAGTACTACTGGCATAAGAAAAGCGAAGGAAAATGCCGTTCTGTTTACACGGCCCGAGCAGCCTTTGCTCGGTTCGAGTAGACACCGACTCGACCGAGCATCAGCATGCTCGACCGAGCTAATGATAGTACATGGAAATAATGGAAAACCTTCGTTCTGTCTACACGGCCCGAGCAGTCTTTGCTCGGCCCGAGTAGACACTGACTCGACCGAGCAACAGAATGCTCGACCGAGCAAAAGAGAAGATGGAAACAACAACAGAATGCTCACTCGAGTAGACCTTGCTCGGCCGAGCAACTGAGGGAGTATTAATCTTGATTTATTTAAGTAACTGACTCGACCGAGCAATTATGTTTCTCGGCCCGAGTCACGGTCTGCCTGATTTTGTGACCCATTCTAAGCCGGGTTCGAGCCATCTATCTACCCTAACCCATCCTAAAACTCATACCCTAAGTGCTCATCCCCTAATCATCTTCAAGGTTCCCCTACCTCCTCCTACTTGATCCGAACAGCCGCCCCCCTCACCTCCCACCGCTGCCGCCGCCAACGTTACCCCCCTCTCCACATACCTATCAATCTCTCTTCCTCTATCCTTCTCCCTCCCTCTTTCATTAATTTTTTCTCTCCCTCTCTCTCTCCATCCTAAATCCCCCCCCTCCGACCTTTCCAAATTTCCCCCCCCGTCGCCGCTCCATCCCCCCAAACCCCTAGGTCAACATGTTTCAATCGACCGAGCACACTTTTGCTCGGTCGAATAAGCCGCTTACCATTAGGGCTGTTGACGAACGAGCTTGAACGAGCTTGAACGGGGAGCTTGGTTTTGTTCATGAACAAAATCCATGTTCAAGCTCTGTTCGTTTACTAACCGAGCTCTAAAAACCTGTTCAAGCTTGTTCGTTATGCTTATCGAACGAACGTAAACGAACGTAAGCGAACATTTACCGAGCTTGTTCACGAGTAGTTAATCGAACGTTCTGTTCGTTAACAAGACGTATCGAGCTTGTTCGTGAACACACAATCAATCTTGTTCATAAACAGATTTTCAATCAAACAAACGAACATCAATTTTTTAATCAGGAATAATAATATTTAAACATAATTGCCAATGACTAAATCAAGTAAATAAAAGGATTAAATATTTGCAGGACAAAAACAAATAAATCCAACATAATAGCTCCATAAATCCCGCTACAAGTATCCATTCCCAGCATAGCAAAAAATATAGTATTTGTCTAAATTTACTATTTTCGGCACATGTTCGTTCACGAACACTTAACGAGCTTGTTCATGAACATCACTTAACGAGCTTGTTCACGAACACTTAACAAGCTTGTTCATGAACATAAATGAACGAACACAGTCATGTTCAAGCTCTATTCGTTTACTAACCGAGCTCTAAAAATCTGTTCAAGCTTGTTCATTAAGCTTCTTGAACGAACGTAAACGAACATGTGCCGAGCTTGTTCACGAGTAGTTCATCGAACGTTCTGTTCGTCAACAGCCCTACTTACCATCCCTACCTACTCGACCGAGCATCAATTTTGCTCGGTCGAGCTCTGGTAAACATCTCCCCTACACATTTATTCTCATCCCCTGACATTATTTTCTTCTATTTCAGGTACGTTTTGTCAGCGGCAATTCCAGGAGCAGCTTGGGGGATCCTGACCGGCAGAAATCACGCGCCCGACCACATCATTCTCTCCGCATCATTTTTGTCGGTACACTCTTCCCCCTATTTATTTTACATACCTTGCCACGTTTTTATACTGCTTGTAAGGTGCCACCACGCCGAGCAAGACCCATAAACACCGACACCGACGCACTCAACCCTAGGCCTACTCGACGCACTAGTCGTACACGCTCACCCACACCAAGCCATATTATTGGAGAATCTTCCACCCCCTGCCCCCTAGCAACCAACACCCCAACCCCTCCCGAGCGTCTGTATCTCCACAACTCTGTATATGACGTTAGCTTCCGGGACACTGACCAGGGCGACCAGTTTGTTGCCTTGCTCCTACTCCTAAATGATAGAGGCGGCACCACTCAGCAGTCCGTTGAGCATGACCTCCCTACTATCCGAAACCTGATTAGCCACTGGCGGTCCGACCCTCCAGACTCGCCATCTTTATCCACAGCTTCTGATCCACCGGCCGACCCAGCCGTCGAGCCACAGCCAGCTTCCACCATCTCTGCTCCACAGCAGGGTGACCCATCACCACCTCCATATGGTGGTGCCCCTGCTTGATGCTGTCCCTCCACTTTTTGTTGTCCTTCCCTCACCTCTTATTGTGCCCATTTGTCTTTTCGGGGCCCTGGTCTTACACAGCTTGGGGAAGGACCCGCCATGCATCATTTTCATTCATATGCATCATCTTCTTATCACTGCATCATATCACGTTTTATTTCTTCTACACAGTTTTATTTTCTATCACTTTTCTATCCCCTCACCCACCCACCCTTTCTAGCATCTTCTCCCGCATACTAGCGTTTTCTCAGCAGTGAGGACACTGCTGGGTTTAGCTTGGGGGGTGAGTGCTATCGCTTTATTTTTCATTTTCTTTTATATTTTCTTTCGTTTTTCACCTTTTTACTTTACTTTTCAACCCATTTTCCACTTTTTTATCTTTTTTCTCATTCAGCATCATGTTATTCACTTTTTGCCATGCATGCACGCATGCTCTCATTCTCTTGTCTTCTCCGCCCTTTTCCTTTATCATTTTGCTAAAGTTGTTCTGCATGATGATACTTCTCATAGCCCTCAGTAGCTAATCACGGTGCTTATATTTGATGACATGCTATTTAAGATAGTTTCAGTTTTACTATTTATATGCTTGCATATTCTCTTGCTGATCTCTCTAATCTAATGCCTGATACGAATTGAAATTGAATGCATGAAATAGTATCTAGTATGTGCTTTGTTGGGTAATGCACCTAGGGTCATTCATCATTAGAACATTTGGAGCACCTATTTGCTATCTCATTCACTTCTGTTTGCATGCTTGATATTATTGTGCTTATTACCGCATGCTTTTCAGTATTCATTATGCTTTTCAGTATTCATTAAGATGAATGAAAATATCCAAGCTAGTTATGAGTTTAGTTAGAGTATTATCCTATTGAATCGTTGTGCACCTCTGATGAGTGAACCGAGTGATATATTATTTCCTTCTCCATATATCTCTATGATTCTCTACATATCATTTGGTTTCACCCCCTACAGCTACCTTTACCGAATTTACTTCCCAAAAATCCCAAAATAAGAAGATAACTTCTTAATTTAAAAAACAAAGAGGGAAAAAAAGAGAAGAAAAAGAAAAAAAAATGTGAAAATAGAAAAAGAAAAGAAAAAGAAAAAAAAGAAGGAAAGAAAATTATTTCCTATCACTTTATTAGTGATCACTCCGTATTTTACATCTTTTTTCTGCATGATTGCATGCCATTTAGATCGCTCAAATCGTGTTTTTCACGTTTATTCGACAATATTGCGATGCTTTTCACGATTTGTTGTTTTTGTCGTATTTCAGGAGATTTGGAGCGATTTGGAGTGATTCTGAGATGCACCCACTCCGGAGTGTCACCGACGACTCTCTTGAGGGGTATTCTGCGATTGGAGAGGAGTGGAAGAAGAAAGAACGTCGTAGGAGCGACGAGGAGGCAAAAATACAAAGAATGGGCATTTTTAGCATGCCACTCGGTCGAGTGAAGGAGTCACTCGGCCGAGCATAGACAGCCCGCTCGGCCGGCCAGATCGGACACTCAACAGGGCTAATATCAGCGTGCACTCGGCCGAGCATCGCTAGACCACTCGGCTGAGCACCGAGTCATCCCTTGCCCGAGTGGAGCCAAGACGACGGCAACCAAAAATGTTGAACTCTCTGGAATCCGTCATTCGGCCCCAAAGACCGACTCGGCCGAGTGACGAACGCCGTCCGCCCGAGTGAAGAAAGCCCATCGGCCGAGTGAAGAAAAGTCACTCGGCCGAGTGACTCCCGAGGAGACGACCCCCAAGACCCCCAACTCTCTGGAATCCGTCAGGGTCTCTCACTCGACCGAGTGACATTTGTCACTCGGCCGAGTGAGCTGCGTTGCCTGTAGCGTAAACTGCGATTTTGAGGCTGCGCATGGGCATTTTCGTCAGGATGTTTTGGGCGATTTTGGGGGGTATTTAACCCCAGTTTTTAACCTAGTTTAGGGGGCTTTTAAGAAATTTTTGCAGCCTTTTTAGATTACTTTTTAGGAATTAGATTTAGCTTTTAGGGAGGAGAGAAAAGTGTTAATTTGTTGGATGCTATCTTGTTCTTCATTGGTTTGTCTCTCTCCCTATCAAAAACTCCATTTTTATTGATATATTGAATATTGCTATGAATTCTATTGATTTTATTTGTGAATTTCTATTGAATTTTCTTATGAATTGTGAGTAGTTTTATCGTCTTAGGGCGTAGGGATGAACCCTACGAGCCCAATTTCAAATTTGTGATGAATTGGTGAAATTATTGCTAGAATTGATTAGGGTTAGTTTGGGATTGATTTAATACGAATAGCTAAGGATTCATACCGATTAGGATTTGCAAGAGATTGGATCCCAACTCGATAGGAAGCCCTAGAAATTCGAACTGGGTTGCAATTGAATTTCTCCGGAATCGGTTTGCAAGAGATTGGACCGAAACTAGGGTTTTCGATTGCAATTCAATACCGGTACCCGTTTGCAAGAGATTGGACGGGTAGGAACTATCCCAACCTAGGTCGTAGCTCGAGTTTGCACGAGAGTGGGCTCGAGATACGATTGAACGATGATGTTGTTCTTCACGCTAGTTTGCCTAGGTTAGGGTTTGCAAGAGATTGGGCCCTACCCTAGGTTTGCTATAGACCGGCAATAGCGCGAGAGTGTGAGCTTGGTTCTACATTTAGTTGCAACTAGTTCACCCGAATTTCAAGTCTAGCAACTGTGAAACCTACGAATCACAATGATGAGATACGACAAGTAGCGGGGATTCCCTACCCCTAGACGTCTTTATTAATTTGATATTTTCTTTCGTATAATTGAACGACTGTGACTGCATTACTGCGAACATTTCTCGACCATTCTTATAGCCAGGTTGATTGAAGAAGACACGGTCATTAGGCCTCCCTGTGTTCGATACCCGCTCGCCACTACACCGTGCGCTTGCGGTAAGACTAGCGAGTCGCGTGCCCGGGACGTGTATCCGGGCTCCGATCAAGTTTTTGGCGCCGTTACCGGGGATGCAATGGTGTTTGATTCTACCTACCTATCTATTTTTCTTTTTTGTTCTATTATTTCTATTTTTTATTTTGCCCTTCAGTTGTGCTTACTATTTCTTTGAAACTCTGTTTTCCCTTGCATGTACACGAGATCCTCGGTGAACCCCAAAGAAATACTATACGATCCGGAGATCGAGCATACATTGAGGAGGATCCGAGCGGAGAGGAGACCCATTACGGAAGGAAATTTTATGACCCATCCTGAGACACCCGAAGAATTGGCGGAGCGAATGGCGACGATTATTTCCATAAGAGGTAGGCTTCGGCCTAAGACTTCTTCCACGACCTCGTCCATAGCCATGCCGGAGTTGGCGGCCGACAAAAATTTCGAGTTGAAGACCGGATTGGTGGTTCTTATGCAACACGATCCTTTTCATGGGAACTCCCATGAAAACCCTCATTACCACTCCAGCTCTTCCTATCAAAGTGTGCCACCTTCCAAATGTCGGGCGTCTCCGTAGATGCTATCAAACTGGGCCTCTTCCCTTTCACACTCAAGGACAAGGACTTATATTGGTTGAGGACGCAAGCTGAAGGAATCTTCACCACTTGGGATGAATTGGCGAGTGCCTTCGTCGACAAATTATACCTGCCCTCCAAGACGGTGAAGATAAGAAGTGCTCTCATGTCCTTCAAGCAAGGATCACAGGAGACTCTCTATGAGGCATGGGAGCGCTTCAAGGACTTGCAACATCAATGCCCCCATCATAGCATTGAGGATTGGGAGCTTGTCCACAGTTTCTACAATGGACTCCAACCGAGCACGAAGCAGATTATTGATGCCACCGCAAATGGAGCCATTTTGTCGAAGACTCCCGATGAAGATACAGCCTTGCTTGAGGAGATGGCCTCGAACAACCAACAGTGGGGAGATGAGCGAGGACACTCTTCGTCCTCCTTGAAGCCGTCTAGCATTTATGAGGCCAATGCCGTCGCGGAGCTAGCCAACAAATTTGATTCTCTCCACAAGGTAGTGGAGAGATTGGAGAAGTACATTACGGAGCCTCAAGGAGCCCCTTCTACATCCACGCCGACAAATCATATGAGCGATTGGCAAGACCAATCCCAAGCCATGTATGTAGGAGGAGAGCATGGAGAAGGAGCATTGGAGCAAATTATATATGTCGCGGGGAATTCTGGATATTGGGCCAATCCGGCCGCTAGAAACCATCCGGGGTTCTCATATGCCAATAATGATGGTGCATTGAACCACCCACAACAACAACCTCCTCAAGCTCGAGCTCCACCACCACAACCGAATTATCCACCAAGGGGGCCACCGTAACAAAACTTCCCACCGAGACAACAAGTGGGACCTTATAGGCCACCTGGGTATAATCAAGGGTGGAGAAATCCCAACCCTCCACAAGCTCAACAACGTTCGGATTTTGAAGCTAAGGTGGATGAGTTTATGGCGGAACAAAGAAAGATTAATACCACGTTGAAGGCGGGACAAGATTCTCTTACCACCGTCGTCGCTCAAATTGGGGAGTAACTTGCGTTGCTCAATAGAAACAATTAACAGTTGCGGGCTCAACCCGAGCAAAATCCACGGGGCAACACCGGCCATATCAACACCGTGGTTGCGGTTACTACAAGAGGAGGGAAGGATACCACCCCCCCATGACTCAAATTAAGGAACCCGTGGTGGAGATTCTACAAGAGAGCGAGCCGACAATTGAAGTTGAAAAAGAGAAGGAGCCGCAAGGAGAAGTGAAATCTAGAATGGATGAAATTATTGATGAGCGCCGATTCATGCCACCGGTGCCCTTCCCTCAACGGCTAGCTAGAGCCAAGATGGAGAACGGCTAGCCAAGTTTCTCGAGTATTTGAGAGGGGTGAGCCTCAATATCCCCTTCCTCGACGCTATAGTGGAAATCCCATCCTACGCCAAGTTCTTAAAGGACTTGATTACGGGAAGGAAGAGGAAGGAGAAGATCATGCTCGCGGAGGAAGGGACTTGGTTCACAAAGAGGGAAAAGGAGCCCGCCAAATTTAAAGATCCGGGGAGTTTCCGGATTCCTTGCACTCTAGGCGGCGTCCCCCTACAAAAAGCATTGGTAGATTTGGGGGCTAGTGTTAGCCTTATGCCTCTCTCCATGTTCCGGAAGTTGAATACCGGCACGGATTTAAAGCCTACCGACATGCGGATTCAACTTGCGGACGGTCGGATTACAAGGCCGGTTGGGATCGAGGAGGACATCCCACTCCACGTTCTGGGAGGCATATGTTTGCCATGAGATTTCGTGATAATGGACATCAAGGAGGAGGGCGATACATCACTCATACTTGGACGCCCATTCCTCACCACCGCCGGTGTCATCGTCGATGTGCGAGAGGGGACTCTTACCTTGAACGTCGGCAACATCGAAGTGGAGCTCCATATACCGAAGGCAATGAAGCACATGCCGTATCATGAGGAGCTAGATTACATGGACCTCCTCGACGAGGTCATCGAAGAGGCGATCCCCCGCACCATCAGCGCACCCCACGAAGATAGCTTCGAAGAAGGCCTAGATTTGGCCGAGGAAGAGAAGATGGAGCACTCCCCCGATATCTCCATAGCGATTGATGATGGCGACGCTGATGTCACAAGAATACAGGAGCTCTGCAAGCTCTCAAAGTTGAGGACTCCGAAGAAAGCTCCACCGATACGACGATCGGTGTCACCGGTAAAGTCGAAGACTGGAACAAGCTCTAGCTTGGGGGAGCCACCCCCCAACATTGCCCGTGACGAAGGGGTGTTGAGGAAGACCACACACCACCATGATCCAAATCCGAGCGGTCTTCCCGGCAAATTCGACGGGTGCATCTCATATGCACCCAACATCCCGCGCTAAATTGAAAATTTAAAGGGGTCGAGCTCAAGACCTTAAACGAGCGCTTGTCAGGAGGCAACCCGACGGTTATCGCATTTTTTTCTATTTTAGTTTTTATTTTTGTTTTAGACCTTATTAGTGTTTTTGAGTCGTTTGCCCAAAAAATTGTGACAACAGGTCCTATTTTCTTTGACAAGAGGAGGAGAAAAGGATATCTATCATATGGAGGATGACCGAGGCGAAGAAGAGCGCTCCAGGAATGCGCTCGAGGCTTAGGAGGAGGAAGAAACAATCTGGAGGAAGAAAAACAGAGAGTAGAGCCAAAACGGAGCCCCGAAGCAGGAAACATGGCCTCACTCGGCCGAGTACCATAGTCACTGGGCCGAGCAAAGAAAGCCGTTCGCCCGAGTGGCGCACCAACGAGGGAAGTCTGCTGTACCCAACTCTCTGTCTTTTTTGTGATTTCAGTATAAACTGTCACTCGGCCGAGTATATTTCTTCACTCGGCCGAGTGAAACTGATACCCTCCTAGGGCGAAAATTTCCAAGTAGCTTGTGCCACTCGGCCGAATGGACTTTTTCCACTCGGCCGAGGGTGGCAAAGCCACTCGACCGAGTCGTAAGCGGAGGGAGAAAATTTAAAAACTGTTTCGTTACGATCACTCGGCCGAGTGACATAGTCACTCGGCCGAGTCGTAACATCACTTATATATTGTGAACGGGCTCGGTGCAGAATTCGAAACGTCATTTTCCCCAAATCGCCCGAACCCCCACGCCTGTTGCTATCCCTCGCCCGCGATCGACACCCACTCGACCGAATCGCCACGCCGCCTGCCCCCGCTCGCCCGACCACCGTCGGTCGAGCATCCACCGCCGACCGCCGCCTCCGGCGAGCTCCCTCGCCACCGGCTGACCGTCGGAAACTTCAAAAACGCCCCTTTTGCTCCTTTTTCCTCTATTTTTGACGATCTGTACGCCCATTGAGCCCCTAACTCAAATCGATTTCTTTACTTATCTGTTATACCCCATATCCCCCATGTATTTTGAATTTTATACGCTGATATCATTGTTTGATGTGCAGGCTATCTTGGGGGAGCTTAGGGGAGCTTTCAGATGCGCTGTTGGCTTTATGGAGGCGGCGTTTTCACACTTATCTGCTGTTTTGCTCTCGCGGCGTGTTCAGGTACCTTCGTTCCATTTTTTAGCGCGCCACATTTTTCATTAGTTGGGTGAGCACTCGGGGCACACATGCCGCCCCGTACACGGCCACGCACTCGGGGAGCTTCCACCAAGCGGAAGCGGACGGATGAGCCCGGCCCCTCCCACGCTAGGGAGGACTCCCCTCCACCTTCACCACCTCACCCCACACAGCCACTTCCAGCCGACCCCATCCATCCGCAGCCACTTCCAGCCGATCCCATTCACGCACAGCCACCACCGGCTCCGGCCGTCGGGCCACTGGGCATCACGTTCAGAGACGACGCACAACACGTCCGATTTGAGCGTATTGCCCAGCGCCCGATAGTACCCTCCAGGTTCGCTCATTTAGCAAACCTAGACCGCCTGGGGGTACTTAAGGGGATGCTCACATTGTACGACAACATGGGTTGGTGAGATTTTTTGTCTGTGTCGGCGGACACCTACGTTCGTCCGACACTCAAGGTACTTAGCTCGATCACCCGGACCACTGAGGGATGCTCCTTTAGACTCATGGATCGAGAGTGTCAGATCACTCTCGATATGCTTAGAGCATTCTTTCAGTGGCCCGCAGTCCCCGCGCTCGACCGAGCCTACGCCCCCACACACATCCCTCCGCCATCTTTCGATTCCCACGCCTTTTTGGGCCAGGATCACGGGTTTACCACACGCCTTTGACCCTAGTAGGGCCAAGGCCTCAGCCATAGTCCACCCCTGCCTCCGCATAGCACAGCGCCTTATGGTGACCACCTTTCTAGCGAGGTACGAGCTTGGGACGATGTCTACGCCTGAGCTCTATATGGTCTACGCGATGACTCGCCCCAGAGTTCTGGATAGGGATGGTGTTACGATGGTCCCCGCCGTTGAGATTGACGTCGCTAGCTGGTTTTTGGACCGCATCATAGTATCGGTGGGCGCTCGCTCCCCGATATGTTGCGGCGGCCTGATCACCCTGCTAGCCCTGATGACCGGCGAGGACCTTCCGGCCGACCTGCGTCGACCTTCGGGCCCCACTTCACTTTTGATAGACGTCATGGACCGGATGAAGATGCTTCGTACCCACGGCCAGCGGTACTGGGTATGGTTGCACGGTCCCTTCGGTGCTGACTACATGATCCTCCCGAGCCCCGCTCGGACACACATAGGACCAGCACACGAGGACTGGCTTCCGGCAATGGATCTCCTGATCCCTGCCGCCTACGTGCTTGAGGCCGAGGAGGCTGAGCAGGCACCCCCTGCACCTATAGACCCTGTGTTCCCTCAGCCTGAGCCTGCACTTTCTGCCACTCCCGATACCTCTGTCCACACTTCTGCCGGTGTCGGGAGTACACTTGCTGATTTGTCCTCCACTTCCACCACGTCTACCACCACCCCCACCACTGCTGTGCCCCTGTCGGTTGAGCCCCTCACTTCTTTGCTACCCGAGCGTCCACCTTCTATTGTTGAGAGCGGCGAGTCTTCCTTTGCTTCCGTCGTGGAGACCCTAACCACTTTGATCTCCGCTGGGGTCTCACCTTTTGGACCCCACACTTCCTCCCCAGCGGTCGACCTTTCTGTCTCTACAGCAGCCATCCTATCCGAGAGTGTCGTGACGTCTGTTCCCACGTCTGTGTCACTGACCTCTCTTGCTGCCTCGTCACCGATTTTGTCTTCCACTTCCACTGCTGCTGCTTCCACCTCACACCAGCCTGCGTCCCAGCCTCGCACTGAGGCTGGGCATCCACTAGTGAGCACAACCCCCTTTCCACACATGCCTGCTGGCCCGATTGTTTACACCGCCCGTATCAGACAGCCCCGACCTGCTCAGCCTCGACCTGTCCGTCCCTCCGCTCCACCATCCCCAGACGCCTTAGTTCAGAGCATTCGTGCTCTTGAGGGGGCGGTGAGTGGACTCAGAGGCGACCTTAGGACTCTGTCTGCCACAGTCACCGCCATGCAGTACCGCGTCGAGCTGCTTACCGGTATTCACTTTTGCCTGACCCAGATTCTCGAGCGACTGCGACCACCACCACCCACCCAACAGACTGTTCCCCAGCCACCACCACCACCACCCATCTAGGAGACTGTTACCCAGCCACCACCACCACCACCCACCCAGCAGACTGTTACCCAGCCACCACCACCACCACCCCCACCTCCGCCTCAGGATGGAGATGGCGCAACACCACCAGCTTAGGCACACCCTTGATGCCATTGATATTTTTTGTCGTTATGCTGCCCATTCTCTGCTTGGTCCTGATGATTTTTGCCCACCCCTCCTCCCCTCACTATTTTTGTCCACATTTTGATCATATCATTCTATATCCTTTTTCGGGAGTGAGGGAGAGTATTTTTGGTGACACACACATATCTGCATCACTCTTATCCTTGCATGCATCACATCCGCATCATATTTTCATTTTGTTATTTTTATTTCTTTTTATCATACATGCACCCACCCCCCACCCATTACACGTCTCTCGGTGTGCCACACTTCGCACATTGAGGACACTGTGCACTTTAGCTTGGGGGAGTGAGTTCTCACGCTTTCCGCTTTTATCACCTTTTTTTAGTTTTTCCACGTTTTTTCCACTTTTGCACCCATTTTTCATCACTTTTTCATTTTTTTTAACCATGCATCACGTTTTTCTTATTTTCTTTGTGTGCTGCATTGTAAATAGTTTTTATTTTCTTTTGTCTTTATTTCTTTCATCTTCTGCTAGAGATGAATTTTCTGTGATGATGACGATGTGGTATTAGCTTTTCTCTATATGCATGCTATATTTGTCGTGTCATAGCTTTTTATTTCAGATATCATATGCTATGCTATGCTTTGCATTTAGAAATAGTAACCCACTCTCTTTTGCTGTATGAAAATGGATGAAATTCTATTATTAGCTGATGTCTGATGATTCATATGTATGCTATCGTAGAAAACACACCAAGATTCACGCATTGATTGCTTATATCCGGAGTACTGCTTTCTTTTCTCATATCACTTCTTATTGCATGTTTGGTACGCTACACTTCGGGTTTATTGAATTATTGCTAGCAATGATAAATATGGACTAGCTTACTTTTTGAGATTAAACTGAGTAGATTATATTACCCTGCTGAAGTTGTCATGCACGTCCTATAGAGTGAACTGAGAGATACATTTATTTCTTTCTCCACATATCTTGAACATAATTTCTCTATTTTATATTCATTGGTGAATCTCCCCTTAGCAATTCTATTATTGGCATCCTCCCGTTATTATATCACTGCTCCAAATTCCCCAAAACCCAAAGAAAAAATACTTGTATATTCTTCTCTTTGATTTGGGATCATTTGTGTATATCTATTTAAAAAAAAGAGAAAGATTTGAGAATAAGAAAAGAAAAGAGAAAAGAAGTTCGAAAACGATCCCATTTCATATCATTTCTCTCTTTCTTCTCTCTTTTGCTTTTATTTTTGTTTTCTTTGACTTTTGGAGCTTCATAAGAAACGGGGATGTAAATATTGTTTTGTATATGCCACCACGCTTATAGATAAGCTTGGGGGAGAGAATCCAATGATGTGTGAGAGAGTTACTACCTGACGTTGCATGACAACCTAGGCTAAGTAATATTTTATACTCGGTGAGATTGCTAAAGTTTCACGAAATCCAGAAATCTACGCTTAGCATTCATTTCATGAAAACCACACTTTTTCTATTCTTACTACTCTATCGTGTGACATCTCTTATACTCCTTATAGAAAGCATTCAATTGAAAAGTGTATGATCTACGATATTGTATACCGCTTTAGATGCTTCAGACAATGTTAATCTTAGAATTATTCCATTCTTCATGCTATGTTGATACTCTTGGGTTTTCTATTTCAAATGCACCATTATACTATGATATCAAAATAAAAGTCTTTGACATGTGTTTTATATTCGATGCATGCTATATGAGTAAGCAAAACCCACGTCCTGAGAAAAATGATCTAGCAACTTCCCTCTTCGTTTTCTACTTTGTTTTTCATTTTTCATTTTCCAATTCTCCATTGTTTTCTTTATCTTTATCCACCGGGTTCGTTTTTTACTCATCTTCCTCGAGGACGAGTAAGAGGTAAGCTTGGGGGATTTTGATCACTCCGTATTTTACACCTTTTTTCTGCATGATTGCATGCCATTTAGATCGCTCAAATCGTGTTTTCACGTTTATTCGACAATATTGCGATGCTTTTCACGATTTGTTGTTTTTGTCGTATTTCAGGAGATTTGGAGCGATTTGGAGTGATTCTGAGATGCACCCACTCCGGAGTGTCAACGACGACTCTCTTGAGGGGTATTCTGCGATTGGAGAGGAGTGGAAGAAGAAAGAACGTCGTAGGAGCGACGAGGAGGCAAAAATACGAAAAATGGGCATTTTCAGCATGCCACTCGGCCGAGTGAAGGAGTCACTCGGCTGAGCATAGACAGCCCGCTCGGCCGGCCAGATCGGACACGCAACAGGGCTAATATCAGCGTGCACTCGGCCGAGCATCGCCAGACCACTCGGCCGAGCACCGAGTCATCCCTCGCCCGAGTGGAGCCAAGACGACGGCAACCAAAAATGTTGAACTCTCTGGAATCCGTCAGTCGGCCCCAAAGACCGACTCGGCCGAGTGACGAATGCCGTCCGCTCGAGTGAAGAAAACCCATCGGCCGAGTGAAGAAAAGTCACTCGGCCGAGTGACTCCCGAGGAGACGACCCCCCAAGACCCCCCAACTCTCTGGAATCCGTCAGGGTCTCTCACTCGGCCGAGTGACATTTGTCACTCGGCCGAGTGAGCCACGCTGCCTGTAGCGTAAACTGCGATTTTGAGGCTGCGCAGGGGCATTTTCATCAGGATGTTTTGGGTGATTTTGGGGGGTATTTAACCCCAGTTTTTAACCTAGTTTAGAGGGCTTTTCGGAACTTTTTGCAGCCTTTTTAGATTACTTTTTAGGAATTAGATTTAGCTTTTAGGGAGGAGAGAAAAGTGTTAATTTGTTGGATGCTATCTTGTTCTTCATTGGTTTGTCTCTCTCCCTATCAAAAACTCCATTTTTATTGATATATCGAATATTGCTATGAATTCTATTGATTTTATTTGTGAATTTCTATTGAATTTTCTTATGAATTGTGAGTAGTTTTATCATCTTAGGGCGTAGGGATGAACCCTACGAGCCCAATTTCAAATTTGTGATGAATTGGTGAAATTATTCTAGAATTGATTAGGGTTAGTTTGGGATTGATTTAATACGAATAGCTAGGGATTCATACCGATTGGGATTTGCAAGAGATTGGATCCCAACTCGATAGAAAGCCCTAGAAATTCGAACTGGGTTGCAATTGAATTTCTCCGGAATCGGTTTGCAAGAGATTGGACCGAAACTAGGGTTTTCGATTGCAATTCCATACCGGTACCCGTTTGCAAGATATTGGACGGGTAGGAACTATCCCAACCTAGGTTGTAGCTCGAGTTTGCACGGAGTGGGCTCGAGATACGATTGAACGATGATGTTGTTCTTCACGCTAGTTTGCATAGGTTAGGGTTTGCTAGAGATTGGGCACTACCCTAGGTTTGCTATAGACCGGTAATAGCGCGAGAGCGTGAGCTTGGTTCTACATTTAGTTGCAACTAGTTCACCCGAATTTCAAGTCTAGCAACTGTGAAACCTACGAATCACAATGATGAGATTCGGCAAGTAGCGGGGATTCCCTATCCCTAGACGTCTTTATTAATTTGATATTTTCTTTCGTATAATTGAACGACTGTGACCGCATTACTGCGAACATTTCTCGACCATTCTTATAGCCAGGTTGATTGAAGAAGACACTGTCATTAGGCCTCCCTGTATTCGATACCCGTTCGCCACTACACCGTGCGCTTATGGTAAGACTAGCGAGTCGCGTGCCCGGGACGTGTATTCGGGCTCCGATCAATTAGAAGCTACTACAAATACTTGGGAAAAGACAAACATTTCCATATCCTATTCCTAGATGTGACGCCTCAAGCTACGCTTGGGGGGGGGAACCAATTGATCATATGAGTGAGTATAGCATTAGAGTGGAGACGGTGCACAACATGGAGATTAGATAATGCTTGAACTTTACAAAATACTTCAGATTTGGAGATTTTTCATGATTCGAAGTGAATATTTGAATGGCATGATTCATTTCCATTCTTTATTGCATGTTGGTGTGATTTCTTTATGCTTCACTTGTGTCTATTGATTTAAAAGTGCATTGCTAACTCTTTTTATACTAGACTCTATAGATTGCATGAGATTGATATGAGTTAAAAGCATAATCTTAGAAGATCCCTGTTTTTGTCTTTATTGCATGCTAGCCATATGATTAGTAAGACTTGAAAATATCATTAGCATGCGTTGTATTATTCGAAACATCGTGATATACTGCTGAGGCTTGAGATCTGACTGAACACTTTAGCACCCCTTTCCATCTCTGTTCTCTTTTATTTCCTTTTGTTTATCGCCCGACATACCTAGTATTCGTCTTCCTCGAGGACGAGTAAAAGGTAAGCTTGGGGGATTTAGATGTGTCCATATTCTATCTTTTCATGACATCATTCCATTGCATTTTATGTCATATTCGCATCCAAATCCCGCATTTTCCTACGATATTGCAATTCTAACGCCATATTCGAGTTTTGTAGAGTTTTGTGGACTTTCAGGGATTTTGGGGCGATTCGGAACCTCTTTTGGATATGGACACATCCGGCATGTCTTTGAGCCCGTTGGCGAAGCTCTACAGAAGTTCGCCAAGTTTTGGAAGCTTATGGGAGGAGTGGAGGAGGATCTGGCAGGAGAAAGGAGTTTTTCAGGATTTTTCCCAGGCGACTCGACCGAGCAGTGTAGGCCGCTCGGTCGAGCTGATACACGAAGCGCATCTGATAAGCACCCTGCTTGACTAAGCAGTTTGGTGACTCGGTCGAGCAACTTCTACTTTCAAAGTTTCACGCATTAACATCCTGCTCGACCGAGCAGGACTTGCTTGACCGAGTCAGATGGCGACTCGACCGAGTAAGGCCTACTCAGGCCGAGTAGACAGAATGCCATTTTTGAAGAAGCTTGATCCACTGACAGACTCGACCGAGCAAGTGGGATGCTCGACCGAGCAGCCCGGATCCTTTCGACCGAGCAAGCTTCTGCTCGACCTAGTCACTGACTCGGTCGATGACAATGTGGGTTAATTATGGGATTTTCTTGGTGGGCCCCAGATAGATGCGCGCAGCGAGAGTGAAGAGAGAATCTTGGAGATGAAATCTGAGAGCTCAGTTTTTGTATATTTTTGAATTAAGTTTGAAAGGGGAGAGTAGATTGAAAAATGTTTCTGTAGATCTAGATGTCACGCCCCGCTTCCCTAAAATGGAGGCGAGACGTGAGAAGGTCCGCACAGACATGGAGCTGTGAAGCTACACGCCTGATAAGCGTCAAATCTGAATATATGCAGGTCCTTGTAAATGCAAACGGAACAATAATAATAATAATAATATGTCAAAGGAGACTGATAAAAGTCAACCAATCTCAGAATTTGTCCACAATAATATTCAACATCACAAAAAAGCCACCAGGCTAAAAGAAAGAGTCTAGGCCCAAACGTGGCCAACAAAAGTCAACACGAACAAAGTATAGGTGCTATGCACCGACAACTAAAGCAGTTTAAACAACAACACAAACAGTCTCTACGACTGATCTCCCGTGTCCTCAAACTCCTCGATGAACGCGGGCTCTGACTCAGCGTCAGCGACTACCATGTCCTCAGCAGCAACCTCAGGCTCAGGATCTAACATGTGTCACCCAAAAGAGTAAAGGGCACATGTCAGCAAGTCTAAAAGACTTGGGCAAGGAAACTGAAAGGAAGGCAAACTAACAACCTAGCAGTTATAGTATGATGCATAGCATGGCAAGTATAGTATGGAAGTAACAAGTAAGGTAAAGTGCAAGTAACAAGTAGCAAGTAGCAAGTATGGCATGGATGACAAGTTTTACAAGTATAAACACGTACAAGTACAAGTCAAGTAAATCACGTCAAGTAAACACATCGTGCACAGAGATTACATCTTCTGGCTAGAGTGGCGGATCGGGCCAACTCGTACACTCAGGTGATCGCTTATCCATACCCCTCCACGTGTATCGAGCCAGGGCCTTACCCCCGAACACGTAATGCTCGCTTCTGGATCACGAGACAGGAAGTGTATTTGGCATAGGGTTGTGCCCGCTAAAAGCAGGTGCCTAGCCGGATCAAGTAGTACAAGTAATGTAGCGTGTGCTATGAATGCAACATTCAACATGGATAGCATGGCATGTACAGATAATTTGCATACCGTTAATTGAATTTAAACATGGCAGGTAAGATGCATGGATGACAGCAAGTGCAAATAATTAAAAGTAGTCGGATCTAGCTTCGTTGTCAAGCTAGATCCTAAAATATGCACCTAGGCGAGTATCATTTCGTCGCCTAGTCTCTTTTACGCCTACAACAAGCAAATGGCCTAAGGCATGGCCTAAAACCCTAAGTGGCAAGTTTCACTTGCCTGGTACCAGGGATGATGATCAACGAGGCACGTCACAAAATGTTAAACTACAGAGATGAGATCACTGCAATGGCAAAAAAATATCAGAACAATAACCAATCCAGTTTTATAATCGAATCTACGACGTCTAATATCCATTTTTATTAGGGTTTAACAAAAATCACCATGTGGGTTAAGAGAATATTAAAGGATCGATTTACTAACCGTATCGTAGCGGAAGAACGATGCCGAGCAAGCATGGCAACGGAAGAACGATCCAGAGAACTATGGCTCAGATCTGGAAATGACGAGAAAATCTGGAGAAATTGGGATTTGGGGGGTTTTGGGGGGTTTTGGGATTGGCCGGCGGCCTAAGGGAAGGTGGCCGGCGCTAATGAGGGTGTGAGGGGCTCCGGGGATGAAGGAAAGAGCTAGAGGAAGGTTGGGGAAGATCAGAGGTCAAAGGGGAAAGAGAATGGCCAAAAGAAGTGAAAGAAAGAAGAAGAAACGATCGGGGGTTTAAATAGAAAAAGTTGCGGCGGCTGGGAAACCCTAGGGTTTCGGGGTCGATTAGTCGGTCACAGAAGAGTTGTTGACCGACTAGTTCGAGAACTAGTCGGTCGGTCGACCAACTATGACCGACTAAGATCAAGCATCGGAAGAAAGAATAAATCTGGGAAATGATTAGTCGGTCTGTGAAGGCCCGTCGACCGACTAGTTTGCAACCTAGTCGGACGGTGAGTGTTCATTGACCGACTAACGATAAACAATAACTTAAGTGAAAATAATCAAAGGAACTAGTCGGTCTGAGAGCAAGTTCTGACCGACTAGTTTCACATCTAGTCGGTCGGTGGTTGTTCTTAGACCGACTAAGAGTAAACAATAACTCCTGAATAATTGATTTAATGAACTAGTCGGTTCCAGAAGAGTTCCTGACCGACTAGATTGGAATCTAGTCGGTTGGTTCTCCTTATTGAACCAAATAAAGTGCACAAAAAGTCTCGAATCGAAGTGCGAAGCTCCAGGAAGATTCCTACGGCTTCTAGGATCAACCTATCTCTAAGATATGAGCGATATGAAGCTTGTCACGAATGACTTACACCAAACTCGACGATCTAAGGAAGAAAGACTAGAAAATCACAACGAAACGAACGAAACCAAAAAACGACGAAAACGGAAGCTACGGAGACAGAAAATCACACATAAGGAGAAAATCCACCAAAACATATATATAATATAGATAATCCAAAGACATAAAAAACCAGTCGTTACATCCTCCCCAACTTAAGAAAAATTATGTCCTCGGAATTTCCCAACACTCACGTGTCAGGGAACAAAAGTGGGTAGCGCTCTCTCATCTCATCCTCTCTCTCCCAAGTAGACTCTCCTGGCGAGCCGTGTCGCCAGATCACCATCACAAGATTGACAACCTTGTTTCGGAGTGACTTCTGACGCCTGTCCAAAATCAGCACTGGCTGCTGGTCATACGTCAAATCTGGACAAACGGTGATCTCCAAGAAATCCACAGCATGAGATGGATCGCTGATGTGCCGACGAAGCTGCGACACATGGAAAACATTGTGAACTCCTTACAAAGATGGCGGCAAGGCTAAGCGGTAGGCTACCTCGCCAACTCTCTCCAGAATGTCAAACGGTCCAATGTATCGCGGGCTCAACTTCCCCCGTTTTCCAAAGCGAATCACACCACGATTTGGGGAAATCTTCAGGAACACATGGTCGCCTGGCTGAAACTCCAAAGGACGGCGTTTAGCATCCGCCCAATGCTTAAAACGGTCCTGAGCAATCCTCAGCCTCTCCCGAATGATCCTGACAACATCCACAGCCTCCACAATCATCTCAGGTCCCAACAGTTCCCGATCACCAATGTCATCCCAACTCAATGGCGAACGACATTTCCTCCCATACAGCGCGGTAAAAGGCGCCATGCCAATACTCGCCTGGAAGCCGTTGTTGTAGGAGAACTCTACCAGATGTAGATGGTCCTCCCACGAACCCTTGAAATCCAACATGCACGCCCTCAGCATGTCCTCCAAGATCTGAATCGTCCTCTCGGACTGGCCATCCGTCTGAGGATGGTACGCCGTGCTGAAACTCAGACTCGTACCCAAACTCTTCTGCAAACTCTGCCAGAACTGAGATGTGAACCTCGTGTATCTGTCCGACACGATACTCACGGGGACTCCGTGAAGTCGTACGATCTCCTGCACGATTCACATTACATCACTATCTATCTAGGAAAAGGAAATAGAAACGGAGAGTAAAAGAATGTACCTCCATGTATCTCCTCGCTAGCGCCTCGGTGGACTATCCTACTCGGAATGGAATAAAGTGCGCAGATTTGGTCAATCGATCTACGATCACCCAAATCACGTCATTCTGCTTCGGACTCCGAGGCAGTCCAGTCACAAAGTCCATAGTGATGTGTTGCCACTTCCACTCCGGAATCGGAAGCGGTTGTTGCAACCCTGACGTACGCTGATGCTCCGCCTTCGCCTGCTGGCAAACCAGACACTTGGCTACACTCTGAGCCACACTCCTCTTCATGCCATGCCACCAAAAGTTCAGATGAAGATCCTTGTACATCTTGGTACTACCCGAATGTACAGAATACGGCGAACTGTGTGCCTCAACCAGCAACTCCTCTCTAATATCCCCAGCTGGCACACACAACCTAGCTCCATACCTCAG
The DNA here is from genome assembly GCA_030789695.1 of Scilla litardierei. NCBI lineage: Eukaryota > Viridiplantae > Streptophyta > Magnoliopsida > Asparagales > Asparagaceae > Scilla > Scilla litardierei. The sequence goes on along the minus strand of JAULAV010003093.1, from coordinate 31,470 downwards.
CGATCCATCCTCATGAATTAAAAAGTCAGTCCGTAGGCCGGCCTCCGCCTGCTCCCGAATCTTCACCAGCTTCGGATCTCCAGCCTGGCCAGCCTTGATCCGATCCACGATCGTCGACTGTATCTGCATACACATCAATAGAGAAGCCTCCCCAGGAAGAGCAATCTCAATTCCAGACTCGCAAAAATCCTGCTGCAATCTCCACTGCGAAGTCAACATCATCACCGCTGGAAGCCTACTCAGCGCATCCGGAACCACATTCACCTTGCCAGGGTGATACTGCAAATCGATCTCATAATCCGCCATGAGATCCAACCATCGACGCTGTCGCATGTTGAGCTCCTTCTGAGTAAAAATATACTTCAATCTTTTGTGATTGGTGAAGATCTTCAATTTCTCACTTAGCAGGAAGTGCCTCCAAATCTTGAGCGCAAACACGACAGCAGCCAACTCCAAGTCGTGCGTCGGGTAATTCTTCTCATGAGTCTTGAGCTGACGCGAAGCATATGCCACAACATGCCCGTGCTGATGCAACACACAACCGAGACCCTTGCCCAAAGTATCGCAAAAGATCTCAAATCCTCCACTGCGATTAGGCACAACAAGAACATGGACAGTCGTCAATCTCTCCCTCAGAACACCAAAGGCATTCTCACAATCACCCGACCAAACAAAAGGTACATCCTTCCGCGTCAATCTGGTCATCGGCTCAGCAATACGGGAAAAGTCCTTAATGAAGCGCCGATAGTAACCTGCAAGTCCAAGGAAACTCCGGATCTCAGATGCTGACTGCGGAACAGACCACTCTCTGATGGCCTTGATCTTCTCGGGATCCATTGAAATACCTTCTCCAGACACCACATGCCCGAGAAAAGCAACTCTGTCCAACCAAAACTCGCACTTTGAAAACTTAGCATACAAACGATGCTTCCTCAAAAAATCCAACACTGTCCTCAAGTGCGAGGCATGCTCTTCCTCCGACTTTGAATAGATCAGAATGTCGTCAATAAAGATAACGACAAACTTGTCTAAAAAGTCATAGAAAATCAGGTTCATCAGATTCATGAAAACTGCGGGAGCATTGGTTACACCGAAGGGCATAACCATAAACTCGTAGTGTCCATACTTCGTCCTGAATGCTGTCTTCGGAACATCTTCCGTCTTCACCTTCAGCTGATGATAACCACTCCTCAGATCCAACTTCAAAAACACCCTCGATCCTCCAAGCTGATCAAAAATATCATCGATGCGAGGCAACGGGTATTTATTCTTGATGGTCACCGCATTCATCTCCCTGTAGTCCACGCACATGCGACGCGAACCATCCTTCTTCTTCACCAGCAGCACCGGTGCTCCCCACAGAGACACACTAGGATTGATGTAACCGTTCTGTAAAAGCTCATCCAGCTGCTTCCGCAATTCCTCCAACTCAGCGGGTGCCATACGATAGGGCGCTTTTGAAATCGGCTGCGCTCCTGGAATAAGATCAATCAAAAATTCGAGAGCTCGATCGGGTGGCAATCCAGACATCTCCTCGGGGAAGACGTCATCGAAGTCCCGCACTACCGCTGGCCTCTCCAGCTCCATCTGCATAGCCACAAACTCCACCGGTCTGGCCCAAAATCTGACAGGGCCAAGTGAACTGCTACCCCGGCTGAACTCAAACACCGGATGTCCAGGAATCTCAAACACCACCTTCTTTCTCCGACAGTCGATCGTAGTATAGAAGCTCGCAAGCCAATCCATCCCAAGGACCGCATCATAGTTGATGATGTCGTGGACAATGAAATCAGCGTAAAGCTCATGTCCACAGACCACCAATAAGCAAAAATTGCAACCACGATGCACCGAGACCATGCCATTCCCTATAACGATATTCCAACTCTTGGAAAGAGGGGACGTCGTCAAGGAATGCTTCTCCACGAAGCGCCGCGCCAAAATGCACATCGATGCACCTGAGTCAAAGAGGACTCGTGCAGGAAATGTGCACACCAGAATCACACCTACAAACAGTCTAACAATCAAGCCCTATTCTAGCAAACAATCATGTACAAGCAAACAACATAATCTAACAACAAAACTAACTAAGAAAGGAACAGCTAGATTGAGGATTACCTGTGATAACCTCATCCACAGCCATGCTCTCCACCTCAGACATCAGAAAAGCCTGCTGCCTCGGCTGAAAAGCCTGCTGAAAGGCCCGCCTCTGTGGAACAAGAGCTGCTCCACGTCCAGCAGGAACAGGCGCTCTCTGCTGCAACGGCTGTGCTGCAACAGGTGCTCTCCAAGGCTGCTTCGACTTCGAGCAGTCCTTCATGGTATGTGTAGGATCTCCACAGACAATACACTGGCCCAGGAATCTCTTACACTGCTCCTTGATATGCCCGGTCTTGCCGCAGAAATGGCAAGTCTTCTGAATAGGCCCTCCTGGCCTCTTGAACTGCACTGGCTGATTAGGCTTGAAACCAGGCCTAACCACCGCTCTGGCATGCTCCATAGGCCTCTTCCCAGTCCCAGTAACATGTCCTTTCCTCTGGTTCACAATCAGCTCCGGCCTCCTCGCCGCTATCAGAACCTTCTGATAGGACTCCAGGTTAGAGGAAGACACAAAACTCTGAAGCTCCAAAGCAAGTCCCTGCAGGAACCTCTGAGCCCTCTCATCAGCATCCTGCACCATCTTTGGTGCGAACCGACTCAGCCTGGTGAACTGCTGGTGGTACTGATCCACCGACAAGCTCCCCTGTTTCAAATCAATGAAGCGCTGCAACATCTCTCTCCGGGCAGCCTTCGGAAAATATTCCTCATCGAATCTGGACCTGAAGGTAGCCCAAGATATCGGCTCCTCCAACAGCTCCTCCTCAGCATCCCACCAATTCCGGGCATTATCCTTAAGCTGCCTCTTCGCCAAGTCAACCCAGCCAACCTCGTTGACCTTGGACATCTTCAAATTGTCCTCAATATTCCTGACCCACTCGTCAGCAGCTAGAGGACCTTCAGTACCATCAAAATATGCAGGACCCAGCTCTCGAAACTGCTTCGCTCCTGGCTCGGAATGAGGGGCCTCCTGAACTGCCCGAGCAGCTCGAACAACTGGAGCATTTTGGACTTACAGGAGCATGCCCTGTTGCACCTGCATCATCTGAAGCATCATCCGCATCATCTCCCCATTGGTGGGCTCCCGATCAGGCTCCTCCTCATGAGGGGGCGAACCACCACCAGCTCGGGTATTTCACCTTCTTGCCATCTAATGACACAGAAAACGAAACAATTAGACTCATAGCTTATGACTCGGATGTCGAATTTTTTTGTGGACAATCAAATATTATTATCGTTATTCTGTTAGTTTGCAGTTACACATGGACCTGCATGGGCCACCAACAAAACCTGTCACGCCCCGCTTCCCTAAAATGGAGGCGAGACGTAAGAAGGTCCGCACAGACGTGGAGCTGTGAAGCTACACGCCTGATAAGCGTCAAATCTGAATATATGCAGGTCCTTGTAAATGCAAACGGAACAAAAATAATAATAATAATATGGCAAATGAGACTGATAAAAGTCAACCAATCTCAGAATTTGTCCACAATAATATTCAACATCACAGAAAAGCCACCAGGCTAAAAGAAAGAGTCTAGGCCCAAACGTGGCCAACAAAATTCAACACGAACAAAGTATAGGTGCTATGCACCGACAACTAAAGCAGTCTAAACAACAACACAAACAGTCTCTACGACTGATCTCCCGTGTCCTCAAACTCCTCGATGAACGCGGGCTCTGACTCAGCGTCAGCGAACACCGCGTCCTCAGCAACAACCTCAGGCTCATGATCTAACATGTGTCACCCAAAAGAGTAAAGGGCACATGTCAGCAAGTCTAAAAGACTTGGGCAAGGAAACTGAAAGGAAGGTAAACTAACAACCTAGCAGTGATAGTATGATGCATAGCATGGCAAGTATAGTATGGAAGTAACAAGTAAGGTAAAGTGCAAGTAACAAGTAGCAAGTAGCAAGTATGACATGGATGACAAGTTTTACAAGTATAAGCACGTACAAGTACAAGTCAAGTAAATCACGTCAAGTAAACACGTCGTGCACAGAGATTACATCTTCTGGCTAGAGTGGCGGATCGGGCCAACTCGTACACTCAGGTGATCGCTTATCCCTACCCCTCCACGTGTATCGAGCCAGGGCCTTACCCCCGAACACGTAATGCTCGCTTCTGGATCACGAGCCAGGAAGTGTATTTGGCATAGGGTTGTGCCCGCTAAAAGCAGGTGCCTAGCTGGATCAAGTAGTACAAGTAATGTAGCGTGTGCTACGAATGCAACATTCAACATGGATAGCATGGCATGTACAGATAATTTGCGTACCGTTAATTGAATTTAAACATGGCAGGTGAGATGCATGGATGACAGCAAGTGCAAATAATTAAAAGTAGTCGGATCTAGCTTCGTTGTCAAGCTTGATCCTGAAATATGTGCCTAGGCGAGTATCATTTCGTTGCCTAGTCTCTTTTACGCATAGAACAAGAAAATGGCCTAAGGCATGGCCTAAAACCCTAAGTGGCAAGTTTCACTTGCCTGGCACCAGGGATGACGATCAACGAGGCACGTCACAAAATGTTAAACTACGGAGATGAGATCGCTGCCATGGCAAAACAATATCAGAACAATAACCAATCCAATTTTATAATCGAATCTACGACGTCTAATATCCATTTTTTAGGGTTTAACAAAAATCACCATGTGGGTTAAGAGAATATTAAAGGATCGATTTACTAACTGTATCGTAGCGGAAGAACGTTGCCGAGCAAGCACGGCAACAGAAGAACGATCCATAGAACTATGGCTCAGATCTGGAAATGGCGAGAAAATCTGGAGAAATTGGGATTTGCGGGGTTTTGGGGTTGGCCGACGGCCTAAGGGAAGGTGGCCGGCGCTAATGAGGGTGTGAGGGGCTTCGGGGATGAAGGAAAGAGCTAGAGGAAGGTTGGGGAAGGTCAGAGGTCAAAGGGGAAAGAGAATGGCCAAAAGAAGTGAAAGAAAGAAGAAGAAACGATCGGGGGTTTAAATAGAAAAAGTTGCGGCGGCTGGGAAACCCTAGGGTTTCGGGGTCGATTAGTCGGTCACAGAAGAGTTGTTGACCGACTAGTTCGAGAACTAGTCGGTCGGTCGACCAACTATGACCGACTAAGATCAAGCATCGAAAGAAAGAATAAATCTGGGAAATGAATTAGTCGGTCTGTGAAGGCCCGTCGACTGACTAGTTTGCAACCTAGTCGGACGGTGAGTGTTTATTGACCGACTAACGATAAACAGTAACTTAGGTGAAATTAATCAAAGGAACTAGTCGGTCTGAGAGCAAGTTCTGACCGACTAGTTTCACATCTAGTCGGTCGGTGGTTGTTCTTAGACCGACTAAGAGTAAACAATAACTCCTGAATAATTGATTTAATGAACTAGTCGGTTCCAGAAGAGTTCCTGACCGACTAGATTGGAATCTAGTCGGTTGGTTCTCCTTCTTGAACCAAATAAAGTGCACGAAAAGTCTCGAATCAAACTGCGAAGCTCCAGGAAGATTCTTACGGCTTCTAGGATCAACCTATCTCTAAGATATGAGCGATATGAAGCTCGTCACGAATGACTTACACCAAACTCGACGATCTAAGGAAGAAAGACTAGAAAATCACAACGAAACGAACGAAACCACAAAACGACGAAAACGGAAGCTACGGAGATGGAAAATCACACATAAGGAGAAAATCCACCAAAACATATATATAATATAGATAATCCAAAGACATGAAAACCAGTCGTTACACTAGATCTAGTAATTGGATAATTGAATTATTTTTGGGAGAAAGTTCACGTTCTATTGTTCTTTGCACTTTGGAATCTGCGGAACCTCTTGGGATTGCTATTGGTTATTGTTCTTTCTCGTCTTCGGTAAGTAAGTTATTCATTTCTTGCTTGATCCAATTGCTACAATGTTTTCTCTGATAAAAATAGTATTTTTATTCGTTATAATCACTATGTGTGAGTAGTCTCCTCTAGGGTTGATGGGTTAGCCCTAAGACACTTGGAAAGAGATGTAGATCTGGATCTCTAGGTTGTATTGGTAATAAAGTGGAGTATTTCGGTCGATCCATCCGAATCCCTAGGATAACTCGTACTGAGATCATGCCCACTGTCTGTGAAATTGATGAGCTTAAGGAGTATCTTTGGGATTTAAATAGGGAAATTAGTGGATCCAACCAAGGCTCGTGACCATGCTCGGCTCGTGCCTTGAGGGGATCCACCGACGAACTATATCGCTACATTGACGTCTACAGCCATTGCGTCAATTAGAGCCACCGAAATACCTCCAAATTCTAACCCACGAGAGTGGTATGAATTGGGAGATCAATCCCCTAAACCTAATGCAATGTAAGGATTCCATTCTAATATCAACCTCCGACGATCTTAGCGGCGATCCCTAAGACCCTAGTTTCCTTATTATCAAGCCAACAACATCATCACAACCAAACTTTCCTAACCGACTGCTATCTCACTCTGAGATCCAAAAATAATCTGAGACATCAAATACACTATCACTGTCCTTGTGGGATTCGACAATCTTTTATACTACAATTTGACTCCGCCCGCTTGCGGATAGAGCCTAGAGCTAACACCTAGGAGCCATACTACGCCTAGCGACTGTGACACCGCTAGGTGGAATTTAGGTGTAAGTTCGGGGTGCATCATTTGCTTAGTTGGGTTGTTTTACCGATGATACTTTGAGCTCGGATGGTGGAGGTAATATAAGTCGTCTCGTGTATGCCATCCTAGATAAGTTGCCATACAAAAGTCGTCCTGCATAGGTCAGTTTCAAACATAGTAGGTCGTCTTAGATTGCATAGGTAAGTCAGCAAGTTAAGTTCCTCTAGTGGACTCCTTGCTTCCTCGACAAAAGGATCCAGGCTCCCTGTGATGTCCTTTGATGGTAACTCATGCGTCTTCACTACTAGGACGATGATATACTGCATTGAAGCAATAGCAGAATTGTGAAGGTGTTGGTGTTGTTGCTGATGGTTCTCTCCATTGAAGTGGCAGTAGCTTGAGCTTTAGCAAGTAACCGAGATAGGTGGACAAAGGTCCAGTGAGGACATTTTCGGACAAACCAAGCTGTTGGAGATCCGAGCATTTAGCAAAGGTGGTTACTAACTAAAAATTCTTGGCATGTCACCCTATGTCTGACTGAAGGAGATCGAAGAAATTGACACATGTCTAACTAAAGGAGCTTGCATAGATCACCACTTCTTCGACTGAAGGAAATCGGCTAGAGGAGCTATATAGGGAGTCATCTCAGCATGGAGGCTCATATTCTTGGATGCAGGCTTTGAGCTCAGAAATTGGAGCTCGAATCAGGTCATCTTGAGGGGAAGCCCGCATGTGGCCACCTAAGGCCTCTCCGGTTGCAAATTCAAGCCACATATCGAGCATCCCTGCTCCTTTGGGGCTTACTTTGGCTCTGATCTTGAGAATCAACATATGATAGCTTCGATTTCTTGTGACTTGTCCGGTGGCCTCCAAGAGCTTGAAATGAAGGGAACTTCTAATAGCAAGTCCTATACTCGAAAACCCCTTCATCAATTTGATTCGTCGAGACATATTCAGAACAATCGGCTGTAAGATCATGGTAAAACGAGGTGCTCGAAAAAAGGATCTCAACAGGGAAACTCCTGACTTTAATTTGGGGCTTGTCCCGAAACCAGAAGATGATCTGAGACGAGGAGGATTGGCCGGCGGTTGAGAGGAGGCCGTGTAGTGACCCCCTCTCCCAAGCAGCTCGGCATGGAGGCAGCTTGGCCGATGGAGCTTTGACGGAGGTAGGGGCAGCTTCACTGGTCGCCCCCTCTCTTAAGAATCTCAGCGTGGAGGCAGCTTGGCCGGTGCAGATCTGACGAAGGTAGGGGCAATTCAGCTGGTCGCCCCCTCTCCCAAGCAGCTCAGCATGGAGGCAGCTTGGCCAATGGAGCTCTGACAGAGGTAGGGGCAGCTCGGTTGATCGCCGCCTCTCCCAAGCATCTCGGCATGGAGGCAGCTTGGCTGGTGGAGCTCTGATGGAGGGAGGGGCAGCTAGGTTAGTCTCCCCCTCTCCCAAACAGCTCGATGTGGAGGTAGCATGGACGATGGAGTTTTGACAGATGGATGGGCGACTCGGTAAGCTTGCTCAAGCTCGAAGCTCGAATAGCATTTGACACCCTCATAGCTTGGAGCTCGTTAAGCTTTCTTGAAGCTCGGTAAGCCTGCTCAAGCTTCATCCAGAATCGGACGATGGAAGATGACGACATGGTACTGGGTGGCAAGGTTGTAGAACTCATCGGGGAGAAGGAGGTCGACCTAACAGCAGAGGGAGGTCAACCTAACAGCAGAGTGGAGCTTCATACGGGTCTTGTGCTAGTTCTGGGGTCCATGGACATGTGGTCCAATCGGAGGTGTTGAAGTTGGATGACCAGTGGATCAAGCCATGGACCTTATAGCCCTTCGAGAGAAGGAACTTGATCGCTTCTTATTTTACACCTTTTTTCTGCATGTTTTCATGTCATTTCGAACGCCCATATTGTGTTTTTCACGATTATTCGACGATATCGCGTTGCTTTTCACTATTTCTTGTTTTTGTCGTATTTCAAGAAATATGGAGCGATCTGGAGAAAAAATGAGATCAAGGGACTTTCACGCGCACCGGAGCATCGCCCACAGCCTTATTGAGGAGCTAGTAGCGCTAGATGATGAGCGGAAGAGGAAGAAGTTCAATAGAATCGATGAGGAAGCGAGGAGGAGAAGAAAGAGCCACCGAAGCAGCTCACTCGACCGAACAGACAGCTCACTCGGCCGAGTGAAGGACTGCGTTCGGCCGAGTAAAACGGATACAAGATCACCTGGATTCAAAGTTCACTCGACCGAACAAGAAAGCCCACTCGCCCGAGTATGACATGGATTTTCTCCCGAAAATCATCCGACTTACTGAAATTTGGAGAAGACTCACTCGGCAGAGCAAGAAAGCTCACTTGGCCTAATGAGAAAGACCACTCACCCGAGTGGAACAGGGTGACAGACCCCCGAAACCCCCAATATCTCTGTTTTTCTTTGGGTCTGTCACTCGGCCGAGTGACATATCCTACTTGCCCGAGTGGCGCAGTCCGACTGTATCGTGAATTAGGGTTCTGGGATGCGCCAGGGGCAAATCTGTCAGGAATCTGGACAATTTTAACTTGTATTTAAGGCTAGTTTTATTCCTGGTTTTAGGAGGGACTTGAAGTTAATTTTGATAGCTATTCTTATTGTAATTCTCAGCTGGAGATCAAAGACGCGCAACTTGGTTTGTTCTATCTATCTAAATTTCTTGTTTTTATGAATTGTTTTCTCTCAATCATGAATTGCTCTATGATCTTATTCGTTATTTTTGAGATTGTTATGATGAATTATGAGTAGTTTCGTTGTTCCAGGGCATGGGATGAACCCTATGGATCCGATCTTAGAATTATGATGAATGAATCAAATTGTTGCTAGTATTGATAGACGGTTAGGTTATGATTGATTTACTACGAGTAGCTAGGAATTTTCATTGATTGGGGTTTGCAAGAGATTGGATTTCAATAGACGGATAGGCCTAGATATTCGATTTAGGTTTATAATCGAGATTCTCTAGACTTGGATTGCAAGAGATTGGATCAAAGCTAGGATTTTTACTATAAATCTATACTAATATTCGTTTGCAAGAGATTGGACGAATACGAACAATCATAACCGAGATCGTAGCTCGATTTTGCACGAGAGTGGGCTCGCGGTGCGATTGGACGATGATGTCGATCTTCATGCTAGTGGCTTAGGTTAGGGTATGCATGAGAGTGGGCCCTAATCTAGGTTGCTATAGAGTGGCAATAGTGCAAGAGCGTGAGCTTGGTTCTATATTCAGTTACGACTAGTTCACCTTAATTCAACCCTTGCAACATTGAGATTCATGATGCACAAGGATAAGTGACGATCCGTAGTGGGAATTGCCTAGCCCTAGACGCTTTTATTATATAGAATTCTACTTGTTATTTGAACGACAGTGACATTATTATCCAAACCATTCCATTCTACCACCAATAGCTAGGTGATCAAGATAGAGGACTGTCATTTGTCCTCCCTGTGTTCGATACCGGCTCGCCACTTCACCGTGCGCTTGCGGTAAGACTACAGTCATTTTCCGGGTGTATATCTAGGCGTGATCAAGTTTTTGGCATCGTTGCCGGGGAGGGGACGGTATTCTATTTTGCTCACCCTGCTATATCTCGTCTTCTATCATTCTATTATTTCTTTTTGATTTTATTTGATGCTCAAATTGACGTGCTCTTCCAGATTTTCCAATACAATCTTAAGCATGTAACATGGGAGACACGATGATGAGAACAGAGTCTAGCCCGTGAGATGATGATTCCTTTGCAACTCTTCTGAAAGAACTTATTGATGAGGTCCAATCTACAGGGGCTTTGGCCATCGACATGGAGGACTCCATTGAACAACTATTTTCTAGCTATGTAATTGATCAAATCTCTTCGGAAGGGACTATCGAGGGCAACATTAGAGTCGACATAAGGGACGATAAGTTATACTTCGAAGGTAGTGAAGCATGCACTGGAGAAGTCTTTACTTTTGAAGAGTCCATTTTGCAAGCCGAAGTTCAGGGAAGTACTCTTGACGATACTCTTTTCAACATTGATAAATGCACTGATCAATCTCTTGATTTCAGGTGTGAACTTGAGGAAAATGGTGGCTCCACCGACGTCGGAGCAGAGTCGTGCAGCATCCACTCCGATGCACCTTCCTCACCGAGAAGTGAATCTGAGCCGGCATATGAGAGCCTACTCTCCGAAGGAGAACTGAGCGCAGATGTGACAGAAGATGCCATGCTTTCACAGGAAGAGGAGGTAGGGGGTACATTGCCCCCTGAGGTAGAACTAAAACAATTACCTCCTAATTTAAGGTATGCTTTCTTGGGAGATAAACTGACCTATCCGGTGATTGTTAATGCCAACATCGACCACCATCAGCTTGAGAGACTTTTAGATGTCCTTAGGAGCCATAAGGACGCCATTGGCTACACCATATCTAACCTCAAAGGAATAAGACCTAGACTTTGTACGCACATGATCCACCTAGAAAACACTGACGCCACCTCCATAGAGCCTCAAAGGCGGTTAAATCCTAACATGAAGGAGGTGGTTAAGAAGGAGATCCTAAAACTGCTTGAAGTCGATATCATCTATCCTATTTTTGACAGCAGATGGGTTAGCCCCGTTCATGTCATTCCTAAAAAGGGGGATGACCGTCATAAAAAATCATAAGGGAGAGCCTATATCCACACGCACCGTCACGGGATGGCAGATGTGTATTGATTACAGGAAATTGAATAAAGCCACCCGTAAATATCATTACCCATTGCCCTTTATTGACCAAATGCTAGAACGTCGCGCTAAACATAAATTCTTTTGCTATTTGGATGGGTATTTGGGATTCTTTCAGATTCCCTTACATGAAGATGACCAAGAAAAGACAACTTTTACGTGCCCTTATGGCACATATGCTTACCGTAGAATGCCCTTCGGTCTTTATAATGCCCCCGCCACCTTTCAAAGGTGCATGACGTCCATCTTTTCTGATTATATTGAAAACATCATGGAAGTCTTCATGGACGATTTTTCTGTCTATGGTAGCGAGTTTGACTCATGTTTGGCCAAGCTTACTAAAGTCCTTAAAAGATGCCAACAAAATAATCTTACTCTTAATTGGGAGAAATGCCATTTTATGGTCACGGAAGGGATAGTTCTTGGGCATCTTGTTTCATCTAGAGGGATCGAGGTTGATAATGCGAAAATTGAGGTAATCGAAAAACTTCCCCCTCCTATTAATGTCAAGGGCATTAGGGGATTTCTTGGTCATGCGGGATTTTACCGTCGCTTTATCAAAGACTTTGCCCTAATTGCCCATCCTCTTACTGCTTTACTCGCTAAAGATGTTCCATTTGTCTTTTTAGGAGATTGTTTGCAAGCTTTCAATACACTGAAGGAAGCCCTCATTTCCGCCCAAATCATACAACCGCCAGACTGGAATCTTCCATTCGAGCTTAAGTGCGACGCAAGTGACCAAGCAATTGGAACAGTACTAGGACAAAGGAAGAAAAAAAAGCTCCATGCAATATTTTATGCAAGCAAAACTCTGGACGAGGCCCAAAGGAATTACACTACCACCGAAAAGGAACTCTTGGCGGTCGTCTACTCCATTGAGAAGTTTTGCTCTTACCTCCTTGGATCCAAAGTGATTATGCACACCAATTATGCGGCATTGAAGTATCTATTGCGCAAAAAGGAAGCCAAGCCAAGGCTAATAAGATGGATACTACTATTGCATGAATTTGACTTGGACATCAGAGACAATAAAGGCACGGACAATGTTTTAGCGAATTAATTATCTTGGATTTTTCGTGACGAAAGGGATGATAGCCTACCGATTGATGACACTTTTACTGACGAGAGACTATTCGCCATCAGACTCGGAGAAGTGCCTTAGTATACAGATTATGTGAACTATTTGGCATGCGGGATAAAACCGTGCGGGATGGCAACATAACAAAAAAGGAGGTTCATGCACGAACTCCGCAACTATTTCTGGGAAGACCCGTATCTCCTCAAGATATGCAAGGATGGTATTATACGGAGGTGTATTTCAAAGGAAGAGGCCACATCTATCATTTCACATTGCCATGATATGCCTTGCACGGGAAATCATGCCACCTCCAAAACCACCGTGAAGATATTGTAGTGCGGGTTCTTTTGGCCGACCATGTTCATGGACACACATGACTTCGTCAAGTATTGCGATAGATGCCAACGGACGGGAAACATATTGACGTGCGTTTATATTTCATATATTCACGCACGTCTTCTTTTGTGTTTTTTCGTTATTTTTCGCCGTCTCGTATCCGTTTTCTCGTATTTTCTTGTTTTCTTTCACTTCTCCGTGTTTATACGTGTTTGCAGGAGTTTGCCAGCGTAGGGGATATATAATGATGATATCATAAGTCCCCGGAGCAACGGGGGGAGTCACACGTGATCCGGGTGGTCAAATGACAAAGATCTCCATCTTTCAGCCCCCACCCGATCGGTTGGATACTTCAACCGATCGGGTGATGCACGTGTGCACGACCCGGATAGTCGCTGAAGCAATGAGAGTGTCAACTGACTGGGTCAGAGATCGGTTCACCCCAACTGATCTCTCGGGAATTTGAAGCTGAACTCCAACCGATCGGGTGACAATCACCCGATCGTTTCACCTGTAGCCAATTTCCCCAAAGAGATGACCCGGAGAGCTCATCCGACCACTAGCAGACCGTGCCAAAACGTCCGAAGTTTCTGTCTTTTTGGGCGACAATTCCAACCGATCGGTTGATTTATCAACCGATCGGTTCACCCGACGACGCCAAGATCCAAACGGCTAGAAGCTTCTGCCAACCGACCGTATCGCCTGACTGGGTGAAGTCCTGATGATCACTGCCAAAGAACGAAGCAGGTCACCCGATCGGTTGATTCTTCACCCGATCGGGTGACGTCATTTTCTATATGTAGAATCCCTAGGTTTCCAGAACGAGGAGAGTTGTATTTTTTCTGTTTTCTCTCCATTTTGTGACGGCTGGAATTTATTAGATATGTGTAAGTTGTATGATCTTTACCAAACTTTAATATATTGTTAATTGCATTACTAATACTGCATTTCTATTGCCCGATTATGTTTTTAACGTTCGATTTTCATTTAGATTGCTTTTTACCTAAAATGTGTGAGTAGTTCCTAAATCTGGGATTTTGGTGGAAACCCCTTCGTGGGTCCTCCCTAATGCGTCCATAGGACTATGAAATCAATAGGGATTAGGAATCTATCGGTTATGTGGGGTGTTTCATTGTCATCGGCGGGAAAAAGACCGCCTTTGACCATTGGGCCAAGGGGAATAAACCTGTCGGTTGACTCCCTAGCCATAGCTCACGCCCTTAGCGTAGACATCGAATCCTAGCACGTGGGAATGACATGAAGAGATGTTGGAAGTTATCGTTGCGAGCTTAGTGCTCCCGGAGTCGATCAGTGTTAATGGACATGGGAATGCCCACTGACCGAACTCGGCTAGTCCGACGTATCATCCTGGGCACCGACCGGAATATCAGGCCCATGGGACGCTGGTATCACTCTTAGAGGCAACGTCCTACCATTAGACCCCAATTCTGATCGTTATCCTACCCGCCGGCCGTATTAGTGAGAATCACATGATAGGGTGGAAACCGAAGTCCTGGGTTTCCCTTATATTGTTTATCCCTCGCATTCTATTTGTGTGACAACCCATCTACCGATTCGGGCTAGCTCACCCATGGGGTGAATTTGGTCCTTTCTGACACAAGCACAACCACGCCTCCCTGAGTTCGACCCCCAAGACACACTACAACACCATGCGCTTGCGGTTATAAATATTTGAATCTCACGCACCCAATCCTACATTGCACACATTGCACGCACAAAATGCTGGGACGTCAAGCTTTATGGCGCCGTTGCCGGGGAGGCAACGTGCTTGTTATTTTAGGATCTCATGAACCCTCGAGTCTAGCTCTCATCTCTATCTCGCGATAATTTTCGCATGCTTCTTTTTCATTTTTATTTTCTATTTGATCTGTTTTTTTCCCACTTTTCGCTTAACGGGTGTTTGTTGTTTTTAATGCACAGGAACACAAGGAGTGTTGACGACTTGATTCCTGTTGATCCTGAGATAAACGCCACCCTAAGGCGTCTCGCCGCAGAGAAGCGAAGATGAGAAGAGTCTGAAGCCATGGGGGAGAACACCTCACTTCCTAAATCCCTGCTGGAGTACTCAATGCCTTCCCTCGAGTCCACCTCCGCCATCCGTCCTCCTGCTATTACGACATAGAACTTCGAGCTCAAGCCCTCCTTAGTGACATGGATCCAGCATGATCAATTCTTGGGGGCACCTATGGAGAGCCCCATCGAACATTTGGACTCCTTCTTGGAGAAATGTGACACCTTCCGAATAAATGGTGTCACAACTGAGGCGATCCGTCTGAAGCTATTCCCCTTCTCTCTGCGAGATAAGGCCAAGCTGTGGCTTAGGGGGAAGGACCCAAATACGTTCAACACTTGGGAGAAGCTTTTAAATGCTTTTCTGACGAAATTCTTTCCTCCGGGGAAGACCATGAAGCTGAGGAGTGAGATCTCCTCCTTCTCCCAAGCCAGCCACGAGTCCCTGCATGAAGCTTGGACAAGATTTAAAGAGATGCAGCGACGATGCCCTCATCACGAGCTTACCAAGTGGCAGATAATTAATATGTTCTACAACGTATTGAGGGATGATTTAAAGTCTTCAATGGACGCCGTGGCTGGAGGGTCCTTCATGTCCAGAAGTGAAGAAGATGCCGGAAAAATTACAGAAAATATGGCATCGAACAATAAGCGGTGGTGTGAGGAGCGAGCCACACCTAGATCTGGGGGGTATCCACAGGGTCAAGGACGTCGACAAATTATCCAGCAAGTTTGACTTGCTGTCGACCCAGATCTCCGCGCTGATGGTAGGAGCCGGTGGTGCCGGTACACAACATATTGCGGCGGTGGAAGCAGAAGTCATGGGGGACTTCGAGGGTGGTGACATCTCACCACCATTGGACCAAGTGAGCGTACTATTCTACAATCCTACGGGGAATGTGCTGTATCCACCATGGACTAGCTCCAATCTAGCCTACTCTCCAAACAACCGGAACCATCCCAATCTTAGCTACCGGGCACCGTATCAACAACCGCCTCCTCCTCAGCAGTAGCAGCTAGTATATCAGCCGCCTAGGAAGCAGTTTCAGCAGCAGCAGCCTCCACAACAGTATTAGTAATATCCCCCGAGGAACCAGCAGCCCATTCAGCAGCAGCAGCAGCAATATGGCCAACAGAGGGCTATCTCTCCGGTTGAGTCCCTCTTGACTCAATACATTACCAACCAGGAGAAGATAAATTTGAAGCTGGAAATGGGGCAGAGGGCTCTCACGGACCAAGTAACCCAGCTGGGATTACAAGTGGCGAACCTTCAAAGGTCGCAAAACCTATTGCCGCCACAACCGGAAGTGAACCTGAGGGGAGCAAATCAGACTTTGGCACTCACACACGAGCATGCGAATGTGTCCACTATCGTGTTGAGGAGCGGAACAAAAATCCCCACAAGAGTGCCCCCAAAGGAACCTGAAGCACCGTTGGTCGTAGAGCGACCAATTGAAAAATTGAATGACGACGGTGCTTCGTCGCCAAAGCCAACAACTCCGGAGGGAGTCCCTGAAGAGGAGAAAAAGAAAGACGAGGAAGGGAGCCTCAAAGTATTGAAGCCCGTTGTGCCTTTTCCACAACGGCTAGCCCAAGCCAAGATAGACGAGAAGTATGGCAAATTCTTTGCCATGGTCAAGGATCTAAGCTTGCAAATCCCCTTCCTCGAATCTATCGAGAAGATTCCCTCCTGTGCAAAATTTTTAAAGGATTTGGTGACAAGAGGGTTGAGAAAGGAGAATGCCATATTAACGGTGGAATGCAGCGCTCTCATTCAGAGAGCAAATCCGCCTAAGCTTAAAGACCCGGGGAGCTTCTCTATCCCTTGTGCGATCGGGGAGGTAAAGATCCATCGCGCGCTCGTCGATCTTGAAGCGAGCGTCAGTTTGATGCCCCTGTCAATGTATAAGAGGATAGGGATGAGCGACGTGGAGCCCACCAGTATGACCTTACAGCTTACAGACCTATCGATCAAATATCTGGTGGGAGTTGTAGATGACCTGCCTGTCAACGTAAGTGGGGTGCATGTGCCAGTGGACTTCGTCGTCATGGAGATGACTGAATATGCACACACCCCCATCATCCTTGGACGGCCTTTCATGGACACTGCCGATGTTTTAATAGATTGAAGAAGGGGAAGCTTTCCCTTAACGTCGGCAACGAAAAAGTCGAGTTTGACTTGGGGTTGTCAATGAAGCACCCCAATCCCCTGGATGATCCAAGATGCAATATGCTGGAGTTAGAAGAAGAGAGAGTTGTGGAAGCCGCGGCCTGGGAAATTCTTTCATGAAATCCCCCGATAGCTTGGGGGACTTAGAAGAACATGAAGGGCTGAAGAGAGTTGATGTTGCTGGGAAAGCGGATGCGACACATACGGTCCCTCCCGGATTTCAAAAGGCTCCTCCGACGAGGAGGAAAGGGAAAGAGCCCATGAGGCTCACCAGTGAGGAGATCCGGATCTTGAAACGAGTGGCGGTAGATGCCAATATAAGGGAGAAGCATCCGAATTCCATCAATGGATGGAGGGTCGTCGAGCAAGTTTTCTTGTCACCGTCGACGACACCAAAGGCTACCAACTCTGAATCTGAAGCGATGCCGATCTTAGGGCATCACCCCCGTCCACCTTGAATATCATCTACGGGTGTCGAGCAAACGACGTTAAACAAAAGCGCTTCATGGGAGGCAACCCATGCTCTAAACTTTCATCTTCATTTTAGGATTATTTTTAGCTTTATTTTTTCTATTTTAATAATTAAATCCAGCCGCGGGAACTTCCGCCGAGAGACTTAGGCCATTTGTGAATTTTTGCAGGAAACAAGCCCTCACCCGATCGGGTGACCAATCAACCGATCGGGTGAGACATATCAGACAATGGCCATATCTATTCTCCAACGAATCGGTCGGGTGAAGCAATGTGGGACCGGGTGGCAGACCGTGTGAGCTGGGCCGAAGTCTCAGAAAATTTTGGGAATTGATCAACCGATCGGTTGATACAAAGCATGGTCGGGTGACCGACCGGGTGAGCAGCACTCAATTCTCGGGAAAATCTGTGAAGCGACCAACCGATCGGGTCAGTTATCACCCGATCGATTCGCCTGTAGCATCTTTTCAGCAAAAATTTCGACCTAATAGTCAACCGATCGGGTGAAAACTCACCCGATCGGTTCGACTTAAACACTATATAAAACCAGCGCCCTCACCCGTTCACCTCCCTCGCCCGACTTCGAATTCTCTCTCGCCGTTTCGACTTCCTCTCCCTCCAACCGGCCTCGTTTCTCCCTCAACCGACCACAAAAATCCCCTCAATCGATCTCTCCACTCTCCATCTCCTTCCCTCCTTCGATTTCACTCTCCCCATCTTTGATTTTACCCATTCAAAACCCTAGTTTTCGCCTAACTTCCCCCCGGTTTCGAAATTTGCTGAAAAGAGTTACCGCGGCTTCATATTTATTCCCATTGCGTTGCGTTGGGACATCTACGAGCAAGGATCTTCATCTCGATTGGGTAACTTCGCTCCTTAGCTCAATTTTATATTTTGCCCTAGAATTTCATTTTGCTCAATTGCCTGTGTTAGTGTGCATTCATCACATCTTGCATACACACACACACACACACACACTCACATGGCCAAAGATAAAGATAAGGGTAAGGGTATTATGCGAGAAGAGGAGTCGTCTCGCAAGAGACGCAAGACCACACGTCCACCACACTCACGGTCTCCTCCTGCACAGCCTGCACAACCCCAACCCCAACCCCAACCTATCGTCACAGTTGAGGACCCACTGATGGGCCAGTGTGGCTACCACTTTAGGAACCAAGAACAGAAGGATTTTTATCATAGACTTGATGCACGGGGGCATCTATTGACCAAATTTGCCCATACCCAATCGCTTATCGATCTCGGTGTATTCACCGAGGTCGAGACTCTCTTCGCAAATTTAGGTTGATTAGCTTTCCTAAACGCCACCGCGGTGTGCTACGCCTCCCTCACACTCGAATTTTTATCCACACTTGTCTGTGAGTCGGGGTCGGTCGTCATCTTCCGCGTCCGTAACAGAACCATTCGCACCCACCTCGATACCATCAATAACATCTTTGGTTTCCCTATCCTTGGGGACGGCGCTATCCGTCCCTACAGGTATCCCCCGAATTTGACGTCGATCAGTTTTGGTTCCGCCTCACCCTACACCCTCACTATCCCCGAGGTAAGGCCAAGGCCTCCACCATCATTCACCCCATCTTCTGTCTGGCCCACCGAATCATTTCTTGCACGTTTTTTTCCCAAGGATGAGTCCGGCACCGTGACCATCCCTGATCTTTTTATTTTGTGGGCGATGACCTTTCCTTTCGTTCGGGGTGATGACGGGATTTCTTTTAGGGCCCCTACCGTTCTCGTCCATGCTAGTGCTTGGCTTGTCTCCAAGCTTCTTGAGATTAGCCGTGCCAGCAAGGGCAAGCTTTGTTGCGGGGGCCTTATCACGATCATAGCTATGTCTCCCCAGTTCAACATTGTCATCCCCCGAGATCTTCCTACTGCCGCAGGACCCTCACGTCTAGATCTAGATGTCATGCGGCATATTCACATGATTAAGCCCCGCCCCGATGGCCGCTTCATTTTCCATTATGGACACCCCCCGGCTCCCTATATCATTCTGCTCAACCCCGCTCGCATGACCATCCAGCTTGTGGCAGACTGGACTTTCCCGCTTGATCCTGAGTTTCTTGGGGGGGTTACCGCTTCCATTTATCCCAGGTGCACCCAGACCACTTTCCCCTGCTGCCCACTTAGGCGAGCAGGACATCCCTGTGCACCGTGATGACCCTGGGGCTGGGCCTAGTAGTGCCGTCCCGGCTTCCCTTCTCACCACCACTGTCGCCAGCTCTCTGATCTGACCACCACCTCCACCTTTCGTCGAGCTGCCTCTACTCGCCTCCATCTCGAGGCTGAGTTAGCTGCCTTGCACGCTGTTGCTTCCTCTTCCACCTCCTCGGTCCCATCCTCTTCCATCTTCACTCACCCATGTTTCCTCGCACTTGAGAGGAACGTGGCCACCATCCTCTGCCTTCTCACACACGTCCACAGACCTCCTCCACCCACACCACACCCCTCACCACCACCTTCATCCCCTCGACGATTTTCACCTCCCCCATCACATTCTTCACCTCCACCATCACCCCCTAGGCGACCATCCCCTCCTACCACTACTTCCATCCCCACTACCTCATCTACTCTCACTGTTTCCATTCCCTCCACTTCACCTCCGCTCACGACCCCTTCCATTACCCCATATACGCGCCGCAAGAAATTACAGGTGCGTTCGCGATCACTTCCCCCACCCTCCTCACCTACCCCCATACCCCCTTCATCCTCACCTACCCCAGTACCTCCACCATCCACCACCGCATTGGTCGCCATTTCACTCCCACTCACCGTCGTCACTTCCACACCACCCATCGTCCATACTTCCTCCACACCCACCGATCCATCACCTCGACCATTTTCTCCACTTCTCCGCACACCAGTCACCTCACCCATCCACTCCCACGCATCCCCCACAACTTCCACCGAGGAGGAAGCGGATGATTCCTCTCCTGCTTTTTGATTTCTTTTTTTTTTCCGACCTCCCCCTTGCATATCTCTGCATTTTCATGATCACATCATATCACTAGTATTATCATGTCTAGCTTGGGGGAAGTCAATTTTTCTGTGTGATGTCGTGTATTATTTTCTTTGTGTGCTTGTTAATTATTTTGTGTCGTGTGATTTTCTATTTTCATTTTCTGTTTATATGTCGTGTGGTGTGATCTTTATCTTTATTTTTATTTTCAGTTTCGTATGTGTGTTGTTCTTGTTTTTCTTGTCTTTTTGTGTCGGTGCATATTCCCCCCCATTTTCATTGCCCTCCCGTATTTACTCTTATTGCATTGAAGGCAATGCAAGTTTCAGCTTGGGGGAGTCGCACTTCGTGCATCATTTGCGTATTTTTCTTCGTTTTGAGTCGTTTTCATCATGTTTTTATTTTTTCTTTTCTTATTTTTATCTCTTTCTCCTAGAGATGAGCCCTATGATGAATTGCCACAATATCACACACACACCTAGCATGGCTTCGATAATCACAATCACTAACCCTAGGAAGTCGAGTCCTCTTGCATTTCATGCATCGTGGGTCCACTTAGCTATTTTGTGAGTCATGTGTGTCGTGCCTAGCTGTTTGGTGTGCTTCTACTTAGTGATTTTGTTTTATATACCTGTCCAGGAATGACCCCTAGATTATCATGCTTCGATTTGAATATGCTGTATTTGCCTCTCTTATCTGCTTCTGTATGCATGAATATATATATCGTATGCTTCATTTTGCATGTGTCGGGATTCCACAGTTAGGACTAGGATAACCCGTTTAGCCTATGCTCTGTTTAGTGGAAAATCTCCCTTGCCCAAGTGTTTAGAATCAGATTTCTTTTTTATTTTACTTGGTGCAAATCCCCTCGTCGTGTACCGTTCTCCAACTTGGGAGAGTACACACGTGTATATACCCCAAAATCCAAAAATCCAAAAAAAGAGAGAAAAGAAAAACCCAAAAAAAGAGAAAAGAAAGAAAGAAAATACATATGTATAGCCAAAAATCCAAAAAAAAATACATATATCCAAAACCCAAAAAATGTGTGTGAATATTTCCCTACCTATCGAGAATAAAGGGAAGGCTAGAATTTTCACCGAGTGTTCTACTCCACATCATCTCAACCCCCATCGCTTTCGAAAACACTTGGAATAGGGAATTTCTAGCTATTATCTAGGCGATAGTGTGGTGATATCCGAGTCCCTAGCTGTGGAGTCCCTGACACATGATGCGCTTCTATTCTCATACTCTTCTCATGCATGCTTGAGCTATATATTCACCGCTTACTTCGAATCGAATCGATATTTGGGTCTTTTCTTGGATTTGTGTATATGGAGCTTATAGCACAATGTAGATAGTGAGACCATCTGCTAGCACACGACCACACTCACTCGCGCTTCACCGCATGGGCCCATGACACTTGTCTGGACTCGTTTCCTTTGGTTTAGTGTTATGATTTGTCGTTTGCTCGCTTGGTGTGTTGTTTTTGATTTTGTTGGCCCTGACGGGCGATTTAGGATTTAGAGTTCTCTTTTTTCTCTCTTTCTCTCTATTTTCTCCCTCTGAGCTCCTACTCTCACTCGTATTCCTCGAGGACGAGGAAGGGTTCAGCTTGGGGGATATTGACGTGCGTTTATATTTTATATATTCACGCACGTCTTCTTTTGTGTTTTTCCGTTATTTTCCGCCGTCTCGTATCCGTTTTCTCGTATTTTCTTGTTTTCTTTCACTTCTCCGTGTTTATACGTGTTTGCAGGAGTTTGCCAGCGTAGGGGACATATAACGACGATATCGTAAGTCCCCGGAGCAACGGGAGGAGTCACGCGTGATCCGGGGGGGGTCAAACGACAAAGATCTCCATCTTTCAGTCCCCACCCGATCGGTTGGATACTCCAACCGATCGGGTGACGCACGTGTGCACGACCCGGACAGCCGCTGAAGCAATGAGAGTTTCAACCGACCGGGTCGGAGACCGGTTCAGCCCGACTGATCTATCAGGAATTTGAAGCTGAACTCCAACCGATCGGGTGACAATCACCCGATCGGTTCACCTGTAGCCAATTTCCCCAAAGAGATGACCCGGAGAGCTCACCCGACCGCCAGCAGACCGTGCTAAAACATCCGAAGTTTCTGTCTTTTTGGATGACAATTCCAACCGATCGGTTGATTTATCAACCGATCGGTTCACCCGACGACGCCAAGATCCAAACGGCTAGAAGCTTCTGCCAACCGACCGTGTCGCCTGACCGGGTGAAGTCCTGAAGATTGCTGCCGAAGAACGAAGCAGGTCACCCGATCGGTTGATTCTTCACCCGGTCGGGTGACGTCGTTTTCTATATATAGAAGCCCTAGGTTTCCAGAACGAGGAGAGTTGTATTTTTTCTGTTTTCTCTCCATTTTGTGACGGCTGGAATTTATTTGATATTTGTAAGTTGTCTGATCTTTACCAAACTTTAATATATTGTTAATTGCATTACTACTACTGCATTTCTATTGCCCGATTATGTTTTTAACGGTCGATTTTCATTTAGATTGCTTTTTACCTAAAATGTGTGAGTAGTTCCCAAATCTGGGATTTTGGTGGAAACCCCTTCGTGGGTCCTCCCTAATGCGTCCATAGAACTACGAAAACAATAGGGATTAGGAATCTATCGGTTACACGTGGTGTTTCATTGTCATCGACGGGAAAAAGACCGCCTTTGACCGTTGGGCCAAGGGGGAATAAACTTGGCGGTTGACTCCCTAGCCATAGCTCACGCCCTTAGCGTAGACATCGAATCCTAGCGCGTGGGAACTGCATGACGAGATGTTGGGAGTTATCATTGCGAGCTTAGTGCTCCCGGAGTCGGTCAGTGTTAATGGACATGGGAATGCCCACTGACCAAACCCGGGTAGTCCAGCGTATCATCCTGGGCACCGACCGGAATATCGGGCCCATGGGAAGCTGGTATCACTCTTAGAGGCAACGTATCACCATTAGACCCCAATTCCGATCGTTATCATACCCACCGGCCGTATTAGTGAGAATCACATGATAGGGTGGAAACCGAAGTCCCGGGTTTCCCTTATATTGTTTATCCCTCACATTCTATTTATGTGACAACCCATCTACCGATTCAGGCTAGCTCACCCATGGGGTGAATTTGGTCCTTTCTGACACAAGCACAACCACACCTCCCTGAGTTCGACCCCCCAAGTCACACTACAACACCGTGCGCTTGCGGTTATAAATATTTAAATCGCACGCCCCCATTCCTACATTGCACACATTGCACGCACAAAACGCGGGGACGTCACATATCCAAACGGAATGAAATGCCAATGAAACCCATTTTGGAAATTAAGCTATTTGATTGTTGGGGAGTGGATTTCATGGTGCCTTTTCCATCAAATAAAGGAAACACGTAAATTCTATTGGCCATTGACTACGTCTCGAAATGGGTAGAAGCCATTGCAACCCCAACCAATGATGTGAGGGTGGTTTCTAAAGTCTTGAAGCAAAACATATTCACACGCTTTGGAGTGCCACGTACATTGATAAGCGATGGAGGAAGCCACTTCATAGAAATCAAGTTCGAGGCCATGCTAAAGAAGTATGGGGTGAATCATAGAATCGGTATGGCATACCACTCTCAGACGAGTGGGCAAGTGGAAGTGTCAAACCGGGAAATTAAACAAATTCTAGAGAAGACCGTCGATAAATCTAGGAAGGATTGCTCCATGAAATTGAATGATGCACTATGGGCATATCGCACGGCATTTCGAACTCCCATTGGCACCACCCCATACCGGCTAGTTTATGGGAAAGCATGCCATTTCCCGGTAGAGTTGGAACATCGCGCCTATTGGACAATCAAGACTTTAAATTATGACTACAAGAGCGCGGCATTACGACGACTCCTTGACATCAATGAACTTGATGAGATTAGACGGGATGCTTACGAGAGCTCTAGGATTTACAAGGAAATAACAAGAATTCTCCATGACGCGCGCATCACCGTTACGGACTTCAAGGTCAGAGACAATGTCCTATTATGCAATTCTAGACTCCGACTCTTTCCCAGAAAGCTAAGGTCACGATGGTCGGGACCTTTCACCATTAGGCACATACAACCGGGAGGGGCCTTCGAGTTGGAGGGAAAAGACGGTGTCACATTTAAGGTAAATGGACAAAGGCTCAAGCGTTATTCAGAGGGAGCCCCTACCAGGGAAGTGAATAGCATATACCTACTTAAGGGTTGGTCCCAAGAACTTTCGTACCTCCTCGACGAGGTGATTGACGATGCCATGCCATTTGCCATCGGGGCCAAGCACGATGACGGCCTCGAAGAGGGCCAACTCACCAAAGATGGCGAGATGATGGGAGACCAGCTAGACCCTCTTACGGACGAGGAGAAGGACGACGCTTATGTCGTCAAGATTATAGAGCTATGCAAGCTCTCCATGGCGAAGCATATGAAGAAAGCTCCACCGGACAACAAATCTCCGCCGCCGGCCAAGAAAAAAGATGTTAAAAGCTCAAGCATAGGGTACTCATCCCCCACTACTACCCATGATGAAGGGAAGCCGAGGAACGCCGATGAAAATCAACAACTAAACCCAAGCGGCCTTCCCGGCAAGTTTGACGCGTGCATCTCACATGCATCGAACATCGAGCTTTATACGCGTATCTTAAGGGGTCGAGCTCAAGACCTTAAACGAGCGCTTGTCAGGAGGTAACCCGATGGTTCTATCTTATTTTTAAGTTGAATTTTTCCTTTTATTTTTGTTTTAGGTCTTTATTAGTGTTTAGAGTCAAGTGTCGAAGAAAAACCTGACAACAGACAATATTTTTCATTGCAGGAGATGGAGAATAGTAGGCCGTATGAATAGAGGACGACCATGGCAAAGGAGAGCGCCCCAGTAATGTGCTCAGGCGTCAGGAGAAGGAAGAAACTGACGGGGAGAAGAAAATCAGAAAGTGGAGCAAAAACAGAGAGTTGGAGCTGAAATTAGCAGCCCACTCGCCGAGTGAAATTTTCATTCGGTCGAGTGAAGACCCTACTCGGCCGAGTAGGGTACTGATCAGGGAAGATTCAAAAAACCTCTCTTTGTTATTTATATGCCAGTCGACTGAGTGACTTTGTCACTCGCTCGAGTGAATCAGACACTTTCAGCACTGGAAACGCTCTGAGTGGGCTTGCCACTCAGGCGAGTGACTTTTGTCTACTTGCCCGAGTGGGAAGTAATACTCGCTTGAGTCGGTACTTTTTACGAAAAATTTCCAACACTTAATAAACTGAGCCACTCGACCGAGTGAACATGCTACTCAACCGAGTGACTAATCCTATATATTCGAAAACTCGCGGCCCAAATCCCAAAACTCCCAAAATTCCCAATTTCTCAGCCCGAGCCTTCGACATTTCCCCCATTCGCTCGAACGACTCCGACCCTTCACCCGAGCCGCACCACCTCACGCCCGCCGGCGCGACCCCTCGCCACCGACGCTGCCTCCCAGCCGGCGTCGGTACCGGCGCCGCTCCCCCCACCGCTGGTTATCGCCGTTTAAGCCCAATTTCTCCCCTTTTCTCCAATTCTCCATTTCGTAAGCCCTATTCCACCCCAAATCGAAATTAAACTCTATACCCATCTATTACTCTTGATTTTACCCCAAATTTATTGATATTCATTGCTAATTTATCAATTTGTGTTTCTAGATAGCTTGGGAGAGAATCAGGGGCAGATTCGGAGCTTCACGGAGGAGGCATTTCTCCGCTCACATCTATTTCTTGCATTCGCGTCGTGCTTTGGTACATTCGCCCCTTTTCTATTGCACTTCACTTTTGTAGGCACTTCTCACGGCACTCATGCCTCTACGCACTAGGTCGCGTTCGCGGGCGCCCGCCTCAAAGCAGAAGAGGACTAGAGAGCCTGGCTCCTCCTCCGCTAGAGCGGACTCCCTGCCACCTAGCCCACCTCCACCCACCCTTCCGCCTCCTACCGCACCCATTCCACCCCCACCGGCACAGCCCGTCCCTGCTTTCGACATGATGGGGATCACTTTCAGAGATGACGCACACCGCGCCAGATTTGAAAGAATCTCCCATCGTTTGATTGTCCCCTCTAGGTTTGCACACATTGCAGATTTTGAGCGCCTAGGGGTATTTGAGGGCCTACTCCAGTTGTATGACAATGTGGGGTAGCGTGATTTTCTGTCTGTGTCGGCAGACACATATGTCCGGCCGACACTCGAGTTCCTTAGTTCCATTCGTAGGAATCCTGGGGGTTGCTCATTTCGACTGATGGATCGTGAGTGTGAGATCACTCTCGACATTCTCCGAGCCTATTTTTAGTGGCCCCCCGTCCCGAGCCCCGACCGAGCTTATAGTCCCACGCACATCCCCCCACCGTCATTCGATACTCATGCCTTCTGGACACTCATCACAGGATCACCTCTTGCCTTTGACCCTAGCCAGGCCAAGGCCTCCACTATCGTCCACCCATGCCTCTGCATTGCTCAGCGCCTTATGGCCACCACTTTTCTCGCGAGGTATGAGCCTGGGACGATGTCTACGCCTGAGCTTTACATGCTCTATGCGATGACTAGAGTGAGAGTCTTCAAGGTAGGTGGAGACATCTTACTCCCCGCCGTTCATATCGATATAGCTAGTTGGTATCTAGACCGTATCATTATCTCTGTCAGTGCCAGGACGCCTATTTGTTGCGACAGTCTGATTACCCTTCTGGCTCCGATGTGCAGAGTTGACCTTCCCACTGGTTTGCTACGACCTCCGGGCCCCAATTCCCTTTCCATTGATGTCATGGCCCACATGAGGATGTTGTGTCCTCATGGTCAGCACCACTGGGTTTGGCTGTACGGTCCATTTGGTGCAGATTACATGGTGCTTATGAACCCTGCTCGGACCCATATTGGACCCGCAGGAGGGGTTTGGAGACCAGAGATGGAGCTCCTCATCATAGCTGCGTATGTGCTAGAGCCTGAGGGTGCTCTGCAGGAGCCCCTTCTCCCACCTCTGGACCTCGAGATCCCGATCGCTCAGCCTGCACCTGAATTGACCGCTCCTCCCGACACCTCTGTCCACACTTCTGTCAGTGTCGGGAGCACACTTGCTGAGTCCACCACCACCACCTCTGTGCCGCTGGCCATTGATCCCATCTCATATGTGAGTTTTGAGAGCGCCCACGCTACTATTCTTGAGAGATATGAGCCTTCCTTTATTTCCACAGCCGAGACCCTGTCCTCACCTGATTTCTCGACCGCTGGGGAGTCATTTTCTGTAGACCTCACGACCTCCCCAGTCGTCGACACTTCCGTCTCTGTTGCCGCTGTCTTCACCGAGAGTGTCGTGACGTCTGTCCCCATTTTTATGTCAGTGACCTCTCCACCCTTCTCGCCCTCAGTCACCGCTTCAGCTTCTGCCGCTGCTCAAACTTTTGAGAGCATTCCTGTGTCTCAGCCTTCTACAGAGGCTGAGCGTCTTTTAGTGAGCACAGCACCACACCCTCACCCTGTAGTGGCACCACTTGTCTACGGTAGCCGTGCTAGGCAGCCCCGATTCCCACCTGTTCGACCCTCTGCCCCTCCTCCCCCCGACACCCTAGTTCAGCACATGCATGCTCTAGAGGGGGCCGTTAGTGGGCTCAGAGGAGATTTTCAGGCTCTCTCCGCTACCGTTTATGTTGTGCAGTCTCGCGTCGCTCTACTCCCTAGTATTCAGGCTAGCTTGAACCAGATTCTTGCGTGACTGTCGCAGCCTCCACCTGCCGATATCCGTCCCATTTCCCAGCAGCCTCCACCACCACCTCCTCCCCCACCATAGGATGGTGCTGGTGCTCCACCACCTGCTTAGGCACACACTGGATGCCTACCATATTTTTGACGTTGCTGTGATTGATATCATCTTTTCTACCGATTTTGCGCCCCTCCTCCCTGCACATTTTGGCCACTTTTTGTCGAGATTTGTCTATATCATCCTAGGAGAGAGGAGTCATTTCTGGGACCGTTATATTGCACAATCTTGATCTTTGCACGCATCATTTGCATATCCATCTCATTTTCTTTCATTTTCATCCTTTATCATGCATGCATCCTCACCCACCCTACCCATATCATATCCCTACTTGTGCCACACTTAGCACACTGAGGACACTGTGCAGTTTAGCTTGGGGGAGTGAGTGTCTCACGCACTTTTCATTTTCTTCATTTTTATCTTCATTTTTTCCACCTTTCTTTATTTTACACTTATTTTCACCCACCTTTTCGTATTTTTCTCCTGCATCACGTTTTCTTATTTTTTTGTGTGCTGCATATGTATAGTAGTTCTTATTTTTTTTCCTTTATCCTTATTTCTTTTATCCTTTTTGGCTAGAGATGAATTTTCTGTGATGACGATGACCTGGAGCTAGTTTACTTTTATATGCATATTCTCTTGTCATGCCATCGTTTTTATTTCAGATATCATATGCTATACTTTGCTGTGCATTCGAGAATAGTAACATGTATCTTTATTATATGAATGTGAATGAAATTCTACCATTAGCTAAGTCTGATGATTTATAATGTATACTTTTCGTAGAAAACACACCAAGCTTCACGCATTGATTGCCTATATTTGGAGTACTGCTTTGTTGTGTGCTATCACTTCTTTTTGCATGAAAACTGTACGCTTGATTTTCAGGTTGATTGAATGTATGCCATTTTGAAATAACTGGATTAGTTTACTTTCTGAAATCAAACTGAGTAGATTACATTACTCTGCTGAAAGTTGTCATGCACATTCTATAGAGTGAACTGAGCGTTGCATATTTTTCTTTCTCCACATATCTTGAACTATATTTCTATACTTAAAATCATTGGTGAATCCCCCTTTAGCAATTCTTATATTGGCATCTTCCCCTTGCTATAAATTCCAAGCTCCAACACCCTAAAAACAAAAAGAAAAATACATGCATATCTCTCTATCTTTTGATTTGGGATTGTTATTGTGTATATGAGTTTCAAAAAAAAGAAAAAAAAGGAAAAAAAGAGAGAAACAAAAAGAAGTCCATACACGATCCCATTTCTTTCTTTCTTTCTTCCCTCTTTTATTTTTCTTGGAGCTTCAAAAATGGGGAAAAGTTGTATTGTTCTATTTGATGCCACCACGCTTATAGATAAGCTTGGGGGAGAGGATCCATTGATGAGTGAGAGAGTGAATACTTGTCTATGCACGACGACCTAAGCTAGGTATCTTTCTATACTCGGGGAGATTACTAGGAGTATTACGAATTCCACGAATTGAAATTTGGCAAGCATCTCATGAATACCATTTCTTTCTATTCTTATTGCTCCATATTGTGTGATGCCTCTTATGCTCCAAATAGAAAGCGATCAATTGAAAAGTGTGCGATCTATGATTATGTATATTACTTTAGATGCCTCAGACGATGCTAATTCTAGAATGATTTCATGTTTCATATTGATTTGATATTCTTGGTTTCTATATCGAATGCATTTATATATGATCATGATATCGAGATAAAAATCTTTGGCATGTTATTATTCGTCGCATGCTATTTGAGTAAGCAGCTCCACGTCCTAAGAAAATGATCTAGCACCTTCCTCTTTGTTTTCTTTTCCATATTCTTTTTCCTTTTTCCTTATTTTTACCCGACGGGTTCGCCTTTTTACTCATCTTCCTCGAGGACGAGTAAGAGGTAAGCTTAGGGGATTTTGATAGCTCCTTATTTTACACATTTTTCTGCATGTTTTCATGTCATTTCGATCGCCCATATTGCATTTTTCATGATTATTCGACGATATCATGTTGCTTTTCACTATTTCTTGTTTTTGTCGTATTTCAGGAAATCTGTAGCGATCTGGAGCAAAAATGAGATCAAGGGACTTGCACGCGTACCGGAGCATCGCCCACGGCCTTATTGAGGAGCTAGCAGCGCTAGAGGATGAGCGGAAGAGCAAGAAGTTCGATATAATCGACGAGGAAGCGAGGAGGTGAAGAAAGAGCCACAGAAGAAGCTCACTCGGCCGAACAGACAACTTACTCGGCCGAGTGAAGGACTGCTGTAACGACCAGTTTTCACGATGCATTTTATCTGTTTTCCTCTGTGTGTTTATTCTTCTTCGTATCCGTAGTTGTGGCATATCACATCCCGTACCCGTATCAACTGCTAGTCTTATACATATTAGCTATCATCATTTTTATTATTAATTTTAAAACAACTTCTTTAATACCATCTCATTTTTATTTTTCGAATTCAAATTTTCTTAAATTTTAAATGTTTGAAAACTTACCATATTACATCCAAATAAAACCTATTATTAAATTGATTGATTAACCCCTAAATTCCTCCCTATTAATGTTTTCTTTTCAAATTTTCCTTATTTACATTAACCTTAATTTCCTCCAATTAAATCCATGTTTAAACCCATTCAATGTTTAAAACCCATTCAATTTTAAACCCTAGTTTTTTCTACCTAGGCTGAACCCCACACAACAACACACACACACAATTTTCACACACACACACACACACATCTTTAATAAAAAGAAAGAGGAAACAATTAAACCCTAAGCAGACACTAGCGTACCCTTCACATGCTGTTGCAACACCTCACACAACTTTTATAATATTAACCCTAAGGCTAACTTATAGCATCAGCAGCCTACCCTATTTCTTTATAATAAACCCTAAGAAAACCTATACCAATCAGCCCCTTCACGTGTTGCTCATAACCCATACTTTTTCTATATAATTATAACCCTAGAAGACCCTAGGGTATTTCTTTTTATTATTTCTTGTCCCTAACACATAGCCTAGCCGCCACCCTATCATTTCTAAACCTAGCTGTCATCTTCCCTTGCGAAATCCGAGCTTAGCCTCCCCTCAAACCAATTGCAGGCCGGTCTCCATCCTCATTGTCGCCCACATCCACACGTGAACCCAGCCTCGCCCCTCACCCCTCCTCCTTCTGGGGATCAC